>PVJH01028350.1:0-27420 GCA_004026705.1 Nesogale talazaci
CCCATAATGATGTGTTAGGGGCTGGTGTCGGGGCACAGGTCAGGCTAAGACGTGTATGACCCACAGTGGAAATACAGAACATCGTCTTCAACCACAACACCCCTTCGCTTCCAGCCTGCTCGCAAGGCCTTTGCCGTCACAGCAAGCCCTGCCGGAGAGAAGCCTGCAGAGCCAGTGTGTGGGGACCTGTGAAACCACATGCCAGCACCGCCGAGCCTGCAGTAAACCTCGCTGTGGGCTCTCTCACCACCAGCCCGGCAAAAGTCCCTTCCCTTCTGTTGGCCTCCTTTACAGCTGACAATAAGCAGCAGCATGAGTATGATAATACCACTTCAGAAACCAGACGGGAGGAGCCCTGGTGGCACAAGTGACTGTGCGTTGGGCTGCTAACCTCAAGGTCAATAGTTGGAAACCACTAGGCCCTCCTCAGGAAACAGACAGTCTCGGAAAGTCCCAGGAGCAGTTCTGTTCTGTCTGATCGGGTCCCCTGGAGGCAGAGTTGATTCGGCAGCAGTGCGTTTGTCTTTTTGCCTTTTTTTTTCTCAAACATCTCAGTAGAAGACTACGTAGGCCAGTCATTGCCAAGAAGTCTGTTTTAACCTAGAAAACATTCCCTTTCCCTTTCCTTTCTTCTCCTCCCTGAATTTGGAAATGCTTCCTTGCGCAGCTCCCGTGAAGAATGCACTATTTAGAAGAAAAGATTTCTCTTATAATTAGTATCTCCAGGACTTCTACAGCAAACTCATGCCATGAAGAGATAATTTTTTGAAACCTCCAGATGGTGTTATTAATTAAACAATAGCCTCCCCTTTCAAAGAGCTCTGTTCCAATTTTATCACACACATCTGCAGAGTGGCATTGTTTGAGTGGAATTGTGTTAGCATTTTCTTTTCTATTTTTGGGTTTTTGGGGCATCACTGCCCTCTGTTGGTGGGAGTAGGAGGCCCAGCCTTGCTGCTGGATTTGAACCTCCAACTCAGTGGGTTGCAGTTCCGCGCATAACCACTATGCCACCGGGGCTCAGCCAGCAGTAATTAGGGTTCCTGTGCACAGATGCACGGTCACCAGAGTTATCAACAGAGGGACAAAAGGTGATGTGGGACCGTTCTTATCTTCCCGTTCGGGTTGTATCCAGGAAAGAAAATTCAAGAAAAAAGATGTGTGTCAACACCTTCATGACTCCAGTCTTGCGCATTTTAAGAAACGGAGCCCTCTCTGCATGCTTGAATCTATGTCAGCTTCAGTTATCATTTTTCTGACTTACTTTGTTCTGAGAGTC
Source organism: Nesogale talazaci (assembly GCA_004026705.1). NCBI lineage: Eukaryota > Metazoa > Chordata > Mammalia > Afrosoricida > Tenrecidae > Nesogale > Nesogale talazaci. The sequence goes on from PVJH01028350.1 coordinate 1,280, forward strand.
TGTGTATTCTAAGAGTGTGTTCTGTGTGTCTAAGCTTCTGGGTTGTTTTTTTTTTTAATGTGTGTGTGTGTGTTGTTGTTGTTGTTTTGTATCCAGATGATGGCTTTGGCTGGTGTTTTCCAAAGAGGAACATTAAAAACCATCTCTGTTCTTTCTCTCTTCTAGGAAGAAGACTCCTGGTTCCTGGCTTTCAGTCTTTCACTCGATTCTGTTGGACAAACAGGTGGGTGTTCATGAGTTCACTCACTGCTGGCCAGTGGACGTCGACTCGTAGCGGCCCTACAGGACAGGGTAGAACTGCCCCTGTGAGTTGCTGAGGTGGTCACTCTCAATGGGAGCAGAAAGCCCATCTATTTTTTTTGTCCCCAAAGAGCGGCTGGTGGCTTTGAACTGTCTACCTTGTGGATCCCATTCCAATGTGTAACCACGATTATATTCAGCCAGGTTAACTAGAGAAACAAATCCAGACACACTTATGTATGTATAAGATACGGCTTTATATCAAGAAGGAGTCCTACATGAAGAAAGCATCCCAGCCAGTCCAACTCAAGCCCATAAGTCTGATACTAGTCCATAAGTCCCTCCTCAGACTCATGAAGATATATATAATGATACAGAATGCAGGAAGATCACAGGCTGGGCGTGCAAAATCTTGTGGATCCAATGGCCATCAACACATCCTCAAAGCTCTGGCAGGTCCCAGCATGGCTCTCCAGCAGGGAGGTGAAGGCAGAGAGAGAGAGAGAGAGAGAGAGAGAGAGAGAGAGAGAGAGAGAGTGGGTGGGGAGGTTCCCAGGATGCTCCCTAGGAGAAGACCATGCCCACAAGGAGGTTCCATCACACTGCCACTTGAATGACAGATTAGCCTCCACCCCTACTCTTTTCTCTATCTTCAAGTTGACATGATGATGTAATAACCATCAGGACTCCCTCGTTTGTGAGTGAACGAGTCTTTCTAGGAAAGAGTCGATGAAAGAACTCTTTGGAACAGAAGTGTTTGGGTTCATAACGTGAAAAGCTGCCTCTTTCCAAATGACTCAAGTTAGTGATTGGCAAGTATGTTTTATCTAAAGAAAAAGATAATTCTGAAAGTATAACTAGCAGTTCCAGATGGCAAAAGAGGATGGGTCTTTTTTTTTTTTTTGGCATCACTGCCCTCTGGTGGTGGGAGTAGGAGGCCCAGCCTTGCTGCTGGAATTGAACCTCCAACCCCATGGGCTGCAGTCCCGTGCATCACCAGAGGCTGGTTTTTCAAAAGGCCCCAAAGACTTTAATGAAAGATAAAAATATAAGGCTAGTTTTTTTTTTTTAAGAAAAAAGGAAAGTCATTTTGTCTTAAAATAGAATGTCTGATAATGCCAGAATAGGAGTCAATAAAAGCTAACGTGAAGGCTGACGACCCCACACCAAACACACTGCATCCGGTCGATTCTGACGCTGGCTGACTCTCCAGGACAAGGGAGAGCGTCCGCTGTGGGTTCTGAGACTATACCTCTTTTTTCAGACTGTTGTAGTGGCAGTTCATCTGCATGTCCTACAATCTGACAGTTCATCCATTTCAAGGAGAGTTGTATAATCTTTACCGGGATCAATTTCAGAGCATTTTCTCTGCACCCCTCACGGCTACTCATAACTGTCAGTCTTGAAGGGAGTAGAAAGCCTCATCTTCCTGTTGTTAAGCGGTTGGAGGTTTCAAACTGTTGACCTTGGGGTTAGCGACCCGTCACACACCGCCACGGCACCAGGATTCCGGCCAGACGGTGAGTTGGAAAGGATCCAAGAGAAGCTGACAAGCTACACGTCTTCCCCGGATGACAGAAGAGTAAACAGGCCCGCTCACACTTCTTTACAAAACAAACTCTAACGTGACAGCTACATGGCAGAGGCAGAGGCGACTGGGCAGTTGACTCAAGGTGCGCGATAAACGAGGCCCTTCTCGATCTGTAACTAAATGCTGAGCAGATTCATTCCTAAAAACCGTGAAAGCTTTACTATCAAACACCACGCAAAGCAAAGAATCCGGCTACTTCCTGCTAAAATGGCACACTTTCCTGGGTCCCTAAGTGAAAGAGTCCCTAAGTTAATTTCTAGTCTTGTGCAGTCTGCTTTGAAGATGAGGATTTATTTTCACCAAACAAAAAGTGCCCAGCATACTAAATTCCTCTCGACGGTTTCAAATTTCATCCAGAGTGTTTATTTAATGAAGGGGGTGGCGTCGGGGGAGGGTGCCTGCTTCTTGCTTAAATGTAGCACGGTCCTGTTTCCTTTTACGTTTTTCTTCTTACCTCAGATGGCAGGTGCCCAGCGTGATGCCATGGCTTTCTTACTTTTGACTTTCAGTTGTGAGCTCGGACACACCTTTTACAATGCCAGCAGCACACGCTCTAGGGGCGTTAACTTAGGGACTTCCTCTCCTCACCTAACGTATAGTTCACCAGTTTCAAAACTTAGTAACAATGTATTACGTTTTCCCAAAATGATTACATTGTAGCCCTAGTGACAGCGTGTGTGCCTGTCCGACTGCGATCCCGAAGGTCGTCAGTTTGAAACCTCCAGCAGCTCCTTGGGAGAAAGACGGGGCTTTCCACTTGTGTAAGAGTTAGTCCGGGAAACCCAGAGGGCAGTTCTACCCTGTCCTAGAGGGTCGCTCCGAGTCTGTGGTAACTTGATGGCAGGGAGGGTCTCTCTTTTTTTATTGTTGCTATTGTCTAAAATTAAAAAGATGCATATATATCAATCCGATCACTTATATTTGGAAATATTTCTATCTGAAGCTTTTGAACAGACTCCAGTTGGCTTCATGCTGCTTTTTTTAAAGGAATACCTGATCTGCTTTGTCACTTACAGGTAAAGAGAGCAGCAGTCCTGGGCAGGGCTATGGCTGATGCTCTGAAGAACAGCCGACCCGAGGGCTAGAAAGATCTGTTACTAAGCTTCCAAATGATGTCTGAGGTCACTGGGAGCTGAAATGGGCTCGATGACAGCGAGTTTGCTGCTGCCGCTGTTTAAAATTTATGAGCAGCATATGGTGATCATTTTTGTTCCTTCTTTTAAGAGACGGTTTCATTTTAAAATGAGCTTGCTTACCTATGAATTTGTTGTTCGGTAAAAGAAACTAAATAAAGAGACAATAATTAGATTATGTTCCGTTCAATGACGTTTAATGCACATTCAAAGATCAATACTTAAATGGCTCGTCTGAGTTTTACCCTTAAAATATAATCACTGAGGATGACTGTAGCTTACTCGGCCTTCAAATTACATTTATGGCTCAGGCTAAGTATGACGGACTCATAACTTCAGGGTAGCCACGTGGAAACAATCTATGGAAACTACTAGTATTGTGTGTGTTTGAAACATTGGCAATGTGTTTGGCTTATGTGCTGGCAACAATCTCAAATAAACACACGCACAATAGTTAGATGGTGTGCTAGTCGGGTAGACTAGAGAAACAAATTCATAGACATTCAGATATGTATAGGAGAGAATTTTATATAAAGGGTAATTGGACATTAAGAAAACATCCCACCCAGTCCAGTTCAAGTCTATAAGTCCATATTAGCCCTTATGTCTGATACCAATCTGTAAAGTCCTCTTCAGACTCACGAAGCACATACAATAATGCAGGAAGATCATAGGCCAGTGGGTGGAAGGTCTTGTGGATCCAGTGGCAGTGGAAGCATCTCAGCGCTGGCAGGGGTCTCCACATGACTTCTCTGGATCCAGAGGTCTGGTTGCATCAGGGTAGGTCCATGTGGCTTTGCCAGCTCCCAGGGTATAGTGTCATGTGTCTTGTCAGTAGAGTGTATCTCAGAAGGTGAGGAGAGAGAGAGAGAGAGAGAGAGAGAGAGAGAGAGAGAGAGAGAGAGAGAAATGTCTCTCATCTGCAAGGAGGAAATACAGGAATTCCCAGAATTCTCAGAAGATGGTCACACCCACACAGAGGTCTCATTGGCTATCTCTGGATGGATAGGCTAGACACCACCTCTACATTCTTAATCCTCAAATTGACACCAGGTTAGGTAACCACCATGAATGATTACAATACTGATTTTTTAAGAATCAATATCAGGCCTATAGTTTGTGTAAGCTTGAAAAAAGCCCCAGCCAGGGAATGTCTTGAATCCTGCTGTCATTCCCCTTCCCATGGGAATGGCCATTGCCTCTGAGTAGACCCTTCAAATCCCTAGAAATAACAGCCCAAAACACTGGAAAGTCAGAGCCCTGCAGAGGGACAGGTGGCTCCATGTAAATGGTCCCAATAGCCCAACACACAGACTATATAGCTGGTTTTCCTTCCCAGAGACGCTTGTCTGTCTGAATCAGAATGACATCATAACTTGGGGAGGGGGAGGAAGACCTCGTGCAAAGCTTCCTCCTCAAAATGATGGTACTGGGTGACTTCAGTTGCTTGCTGTTTCCATAAACTCGTAGCTTGAATTGTGTCCCTCCAAATAAGTGTCCACCTAGCCTGGACCTTATTTTGAATGGCCTAACAGTCAAGCCACGATGGAACCGCCCCCAAGATGTAAGCTGATGGGATCGACCAATCAGTGTACGGGAATCAGAATGGGAAGCAACACCCTCCCACCAATCGCCTGTCAGTTTGTCTTACTGTAGTGGCTTGTGTGTTGCTGGAAACTCTGTAGCCAGTATTTCAAATGTCAGCTGGGTCACCCAAGTTTCAGCAGAGCTTCCAGATGAAGGACAGATGACGAAGAAGGAATGGGTGGCCCACTTTAGGGGAATTGGCCACAGAAAACCCCATCAACTGCAGCAGAACACGGTCAGAGAGAGTCAGAGGCGGTACATAGAGAGTGCCAGTGAATGAGCCCTTCTGGTCAGAAGGAATGCCAACTATAATTGAAGAAGAGCCGCCTCCTCAACTTCCAGCTGGATGGAGCCAAGCCTTCAGTACTTCCATTTGCTGAGGGGGCAGGACTCAAAAGAGAAGAAACAGCGGCAGATATGTATTAATAATTAGGACTTAGACAAGGAAACCGAGTAAAGAATTAGAGGCAAAGGGCATTTATAGAGGTCTAAATACAGGGATGTACATTTGTAAACATATTTATATGTAACGATAGGGAAATAGATCTGTGTACATATATTTATATGTTAAGTATTAAGGTAGCAGACGGCCCCTACTGAAGTACCCCCTCAACACAAGAACACTTTGTTCTAATAACCTGTCATTCCGTGATGCTCAGTTTCCTGACACAATCGCTGAAAACAAAATGGGTGCATCAGCACGTGTGGTGATTGAAGAGAGCTGATGGAGCCCGGCTAATAGAAGACACAGCATCCAGGGTCTTAAAGACTTGAAGACACAAAGCAGCCATTTAACCCAGAAGCAACAAAGCCCACATGGAAGAAGCACATCAGCCTGTGTGACCACGAGGTGTTGATGGGTTCAGGTGATCAGGCTTCAAAGACCCAGAACAATAACAAAACAAACATATCATTGTGATGAGGGGGAGTGTGGAGTGAAGACCCAAAGTCCATCTGTAGGCAAATGGACATCCCCTTACAGAAGGGTCACAAGAAGTCAGTCAGGGTTCAGTATAGCACCAATGAAACATACAACTTTCCTCTAGTTCTTTAATGCCTTCTACACACACACACACACACACACACATTACCATGACCCCAGTTCTACTTTACAAATCCAGCAGCTAGACCACAGCTAGACCACAAAAACTTGAAACATGGGGAATCCAGGACCAAGAAACCCCTCAGGACCAATAATGAGAGTAATGACAGTAGTAGGGTAAGGGGAAGATGGGGGTAGAAAGGGGGAGCCAATCACAATAATCTACCTATAACCCCCTCCCAGGAGGATGGGCAACAGAAAAGTGGATGAAGGGAGACATCGGTTAGTGTAAGACATGAAAAGATAATAATTTATAAATTATCAAGGGTTCCTGAGGGAGGAAGGGTGAAGGAGAGAGGTGAAAAAATGAGTGACTGGTACCAAGGGCTCAAGTAGAAAGAAAATGTTTGAAATGATGATGGCAACAAATGTACAAATGTACTTGACACAATGGATGGATGGTGATAAGAGCTGTATAAGCCCCCAATAAAATGATTACAAACGAAAATAATTAGGACTTAGAATGTATGAAGTAGAAATCTAGGAAAATTGGAAGTTGTCGAAATGAAAGGGTCTCATAAAGATCAATGTCCTTGGAGCTGACATGACTGATCCTGGCCATTTGGAATCAGACCATCAGGGATGATTTTGCCAGCAATGACAAATGCAAGAGGAACGGTGTCACATGTACAAGGCTGCCTGTGAGAGGGCAATATCCATCCCCATACAAGGAGATTCAGAAATACAACTATTCTTTGAATTTACACAGCAGCCGCTGATGCAAGTGTGTGAAGAGAAATTTAAGAATTTTATCAATGTTCTCTGACTGAAATCGATCAGACATGCAATCAAGATGCAGTTCATAATAAAGGACAACATAGAGATCTAAGATCTTCTAAACAGATAATGTCATGCACATCAAAAGAATCAAGAGAACCCACAGTTGGGAAAAAATATTTAACAGTAATGTATCAGGTAAAGGGCTCATTTTAAAAGGTCTTTAGAACACCTCAAAACTTTCATAAGAAAAGTACAAAGAATCCAGTAAAATGGACACAAGACAAGAACAATTTATTAAAGATGATGTCCAGACAGCCAACAATCATATGTTTACATTCATTGCCCACTAAGAGAATACAAATTGAAACCACCATGAGATAGTGCCTCCCACGGACACTTTTAGCAATAAATAAATCAATAAAAATGATGTGGAACATGTGGAGAGATTAGAATTCTCAGACCTTGTGGGTAGAATTGTAGAACTGTACAACCACTTTGGAATTTAGTATGGTGCTTCCTTAAACAAATACAAACTCCTTATGATCTTGCAATCTCGGTACTTGGTCTATACTCTAAAGAAATAAAGGACAGGGCTGAACCCCGGTGGCGTAGTGGTTGAGTGCGGGACTGCAGTCCACTGGGTTGGTGGTTCAAATCCAGCAGCAGTTCTCCAGGAGCAAGACTGGGCATCCTACTCCCACCAAAGGGCAGTGATGCCCCCCCAAAACAAACAAACAAAAAATAAATAAAGGACAAAGCACAACAGACCCGTGTACAGTATACTTATAACAGCAATATCTATAAAAGGGGGAAATGAAAAATGGTTTTCACACTGAAGGATTAGACTTTCCAGAGTACCTAGAGGCTGGTAGGGAGTGAGAGGAGAGGGAGAGAAGGAGTGGGCAGGAAAGTAGGGAGGGATGGAGGGAGGGAAGGTGGAAAAAGAGTGAGGCTGGAGAGCAGGTAAGTCTAGGGTGACCTGCTCATTGTTCTCTGTGAAAAATTCATTTAAAAAGGAAGATGACCATAATGATCACCTGCCCTTCTTCAAAGGAGTCACCTTTTATGGGAGATTGGCACCACTTCTACTTCTTTTGGTCTTGCGATATCTGTAATGGATTGAATTGTGGAGACCTCCCAAATATGAGCTGTCCATTCCAACCCCTCTACCTGGGGTGACCCACCGGACTGCGATTCCCCCGGGTCAGCAGTTTGCAACCACCAGCAGCTCTGTGAAAGAAGGGCTGGGATTTCCACTCCCGTGAACAGAGACAGGCTCAGAGTCGGTCTCAGAGTCAGTATCGACGCATGGCAAGGAGACAGCCCGGCGGGTCTAATCCTGTTTGTTACTTTGAAGATTGAAGTGTGCCTGACCCAAATCATGTGACTGTCAATCATCTCGGTGAATGTGAAAATTGGACAATGAGTATGGAAGGCTGAAGAAGAATCGGATGCTTTGAATTTGGTGCTGGAGAAGAATAGCAATGATGCCATGGATTGTTGGGGGGGGGGGGCGGAAATGAACAGTTCTCTTCTGGAAGAAATAAGGTCAGAATGCTCCTTAGAATTGAAGATGGTGAGACATCATCTCAGGTTATCAGGAGAGGCCATTCCCCTGGAGAAGGACGTCATGGATGTTAGTCCAGGTTGACCAGAGAAACAAATCCAGAGACACTCATATATGTAAGAGAGAACTTTATATCAAGAAGTAATTGTGTATCGATAAAACATCCCAGCCCAATCCAGATCAAGTCCATAAGTTCGATATTAGCTCATGGATTCCTCTTCAGACTCACGCAGCACATACAATGAGGCCAAATGCAGGAAGAGCACAGGCTGGTGGGTGGAAAATCCTGTGGGTCCAGTGGCAGTGGATGCATCTCCAGGGCGCTGGCTGCCATTGGCATGGGTCCATGTGGTTTGTCAATGGGAAGGTGAAGCAGAGAGAGAAAGAGTGTGTCCTGTCTCCAAGGAGGAAGAGAGGAAGTCCCAGAATCTTCTAGTGAAGGCCACGCCCACAAGGAGGGATCACCAGGCTGTGTGACCCTATTGACAGGCTAGACTCCACCCCTTCATTCTTTGTTTTTTTGTTTGTTTTTTTTGTTTTGTTTTTTCTTGGGGGGGGGCATCACTGCCCTCTGGTGGTGGGAGTAGGAGGCCCAGCCTTGCTCCTGGAGAGCTGCTGCTGGATTTGAACCTCCAACCCAGTGGGCCGCAGTTCCACACACAACCACTACACCACCGGGGCTCAGCCCTACCCCTTCATTCTTATGCATCCAGTTGACATCATGCATGGGAAGGTGGAGGGTCAATGAAAAAGAAGAGGACCCCCAACCCCCCAGCAGGGATGGACCGACACAGCGGCTCAGCATAATAATCGTAGGATGGTGCAGGACGGGGCATCAGGCCGCTGCAAGTCAGACTCAACGTAACAGTACTTCATACTAAATAACCCCCATGGAGGCAGGGTCAGCATGTGTAGTTTGTGCTAGGAAGTCTTTGCTATGAAATGTTTGTCAAGCATCTTTGCCCAGCTGGTCCTCAGGAGATGGCCTTACACCAACCTGTCCACGGAGATTAGGAAATAGAGTTGATGTTAAGTAAAGATGAAGCTGGTAGGAGGTCAATGCCAACCAGCCAAGGGTGAGGTCTAATGTCCCCAGTCCCTCAAGCCAGACTTCCTTTTCTCACTCAGAGGGAACCCCCGTCCACTTCTGCAGACTCCTTGTCGACCCATAACCAAGCATGTGTAACTTTAAGAGACGAGTATGCCTGTGAACTCAATGGTTCCAGGCCAACGAAAAGCCGTACTGATATTAAATAAAGTGTTGAAGAAAGTTGAACCGCCTGCAACTTTCCCCGGAGCACACAGCTCTGGGTTTGCCTCACCTCATAAAACCTCTCAGTCTGGTTTGCAATCAGGAACCTTATTGTGCCCTGCTGATGGGGTCGCTAAGTGTTGGAATTGATTTGTGTTTGCTTGTTTGTGTTTGCTTGCTGGGGGAAGGGGGTGGTAGTGGGTAAAGGTACCCCTACACTTCAAGCTGACCCAGAATCATGTCATTCCCACAGACCCGAACCTCAAGCTCAATGGTACCAGGAATGGGGTACAGGGGTCCGAGCCAAGGAGAGGGGGCAGGTCATCACTCAACTAAGAGAGCCATGGGCAAAGGGACCCATGAGGGAGGCTCAAGTCTGAGGGAGCTGCCTGTGACTGAGGGCCAGGGGGCTGGAGTGCTGGGTGCAGAGGGAACAGTCTGGGCTGGATCCCACACAGCCAGAGGGAGCCTGGACACTGCTCAGGGAACCAGCAGGGATGGGAGGGAACAGGAGACCCATTGGTCTTCTCCCATGACTACCATGGCTCATGCCCCACGGAGGCTGCTGGGTGAGGCTGAGATGTCTAGGTTCAGGGCACAGTCTCAGAGACTGTGGTGAGATGGTGTCTTTTTTGGACAATGGGTACTCAGAATCTCTGGACTGCTTCTGCGCTGTTGCATAACTTGGTTCTTTTGAACCGATCTTTCTTGGATGAGGGAGAGGAAGTGGTGAGCACGTGTCTTGGGCGAATCAGAATGGGGCTTTCTTAGCACCTGGCTGACTCACAGCAGATGGCACCTAGGGAGATAATGGGGAGGGGGATTCTGGGCCCACACTTGGCAGTGCCAGAAACCAGTTGGCCTCTTTCCAGCTCTGTTTCTGTGAGAGCGATCTATCTCCAGGACCCCTGCTTCCCTGCATGCCATATTCCTTCTGTGTTTTCTCCGGCTGGTCCCACACGAAATACTGTTCTAGAACCAGTCTTCACAGAGGATAACTCATTTGTATTCGATGGTTACGGAGCCCTGGTGGGGTCATGGTTGTGCATCGGGCTCCGAACCATGGGGTAGACAGTTCAGAACTGCCGGCAGCTCCAAGGGAGGAAGACGCGGCTTTCTGCTTGTGGCGATGAGTGTTGAGTTTTATCAGATAGTACATCTAATCCATGGTTTCACAGAGAATCCCAGTCGGACCCGGTTCTGCCTCTAGATCAGAAATCTTGAGACACTGTCTGTGTGGGAGGAGTCCTGGTGGTGTGGTGGGGGTGGGGTGGGACCGCTAACTCCTAGGTCAGAGGTTTGAAACCACCAACTGTTCTCTGGGACAAAGAGGAGGCTCTCTATTCTCGTAAAGAGTTATAGTCTGGGAACCCCACAGGGCCACCCTGGCCTCTCAGGTCCCTCTTGGTCAGCCTGGACTCGATGGCAGTGAATGTGGTGCTTCAGTACCTGTGTGTCTGGGGTAGGCAGGCTGCTTCTTCGCCGCCCTGACTTGGTCCGAGACTTTTGTCAGAGAGTCGTCAGCCAGCTGGACGGTAAGGAGAGGTCAGAATGCCACAGTTCCACCTTCCGTGGTGTGCTTTAAACAAGGGGTGATTTTTCCACTCTGGACATCCAGTGACCATCTTTGACTTATTCTAAAGTCTCCTGAAAATGCAAAGAGAAAGTTTGAAGTGTCTGGTGAAGCTGACGCAGTGCAGAGTCTGGCAGGGCCGGGAGCAGGGCCAGGAAACCGTCTGCTGCCCCCAAGACTCATGGATCAGTTATGCCAGGCTTCACCCGCTCTTGGTAGTATGTGGTGTCATTATCTTTTATTTGGGTGGGCATACAATGCACACTTGAAAGACTCTCAGAGCTTCCTTGGTGCCCTCCACCAGCCTCCCACTCCCTCTGTCTTCCCGGTTGGCATTAATGATGGGTGGCATGACTCCTGCCACACTGTGACTGGTGCAAGTGCCCTGGGAGGGATACTCAACCAGGGGCATATGGTCCACTTGGGGCTGTGGATGTCCTCATGATAGTTCAAGGAAGCAGGGTCTCCTCTTGGGAGTTGAACCAGCTCAGATAGAAACTTGTAGGGCCCAGTTTTTCTTCATTTATGAGAGGCTGGGACACGTCTGGCTGAGCCACTTGGGAGTCCCAGGAAGCCTTCGGGAGCAGTGGCAGTTTTCCAAGCCAGCCCAATTCCCCAGGCTGCTCACCCTTGTCACTGGCGCTGCATTGAGCCCTACACAGGCTTCCCCCATGGCCCCCACTGCACCCTCGTTGAACGACAGACACAGAGCCCTTCTCTCCCTTGGGTGGCTCTTTCTCATCCCTCAAGCTTCCCTTTAGGGACCAGGCCGAGGCCTCACCTGCCGCCCTCGAGTGGAGGCCGGCTCACAGTGACCCCACAGGATTGGGGAGAGCTGCCCCTGCCAGTTCCCGCGACGGTCACTCTTGGTGGGGGCAGACAGCCTCCTGTTGCTCCCACAGAGTGGCTGATGGTTTCACACTGCTGACCCCGTGCTTGGCAGCCCCCCACATCACCCGCTCTTCGATGGCAGTGAGTGTGGCTCATCAGTATTGGTGCGTCTGGAGTGGGCAGACCTCCACTTCATCCTGGAGGGTGGGCTATCATACAAAAGCTTTTAATGACCAAGGGGGCATGGAATCTTTTTTTTTTTTTTTAAAGGGGACAAGAGGCCAAATAAGTTTGGGAACCGATGGTTGGAAGGTAGCCATGGATTAGAATAGATTCGATGGCAAGGGGTGAGGCACCAGGGTAAGACAAGTCCCAGGGGAGAGGACTGTAAGCCCACCTAGGAGGGAACCAGAAGGGCAGGAGACTCAGTGGAGTGGGCCCCACCTGGCAGGCAGAGGGGGATATCCCTAGACACCTTTCATCCTCAGTTTCCTTTAAGGAGGCAGAGAAACAACCGCATTCCCTAGGCGAAGGAACAGCTTCAGGGACAGGCGGCTTTGTGGCAGGACAGGAGTCCTCCCCAGCTGGCCTGCAGCGCCAGCGCCGCTGCCTGGGGTCTGGTCTGGGGACCCAGGCGCAATTCCTTGGCTGCGAGTTCTCGTCTGGTTGAAGTTCGTTCGCACGATCTCATCCTTGGAGAAGGGAAGCAGGTCTGCCTTCCTTCCTCTGCCCTCACAAGAGACACAAATGCTGGCGGGGTCTTATCTGTCTTGTGACCACAGAAGTCGACTATCTCTTTGGCCTCCTTGACTCGCTCTTGAAAAAAGGCATGAGGTTAGGGGTGGGGTGCCGGGGCCTCTTCTCCAGTTCCCCATTTGGGGTTCAGGTCACCCCTGCCCATGAGGTGTCATGTTTCCGGAGGAAATCTTTGATCTTCTCCAAACCAGTGGCCAGCATCTTGTATGGCCCATTCGAGATGTCTCTGGACCTGTGGTTCTCAACCTTCGGCGTGCTGTGACCCTTTCATACAGTCCCGCATGTGGTGGTGACCACCCCCCACCCCCACCATAAACTTATCTGTGTTACTACTTTATCACTTTTTATCATTTTGTTACCCTGATGAATCCAGTGACGCCTGTGAAAAGGCTGTTCGAACCCCCCAAGGGGTTGCGACCCACAGGTTGAGGAACGCCCCCCCCAGAGAGGTGTCCTATGGGCAGTGGGAGATATGGCTCTCTGGGATAGAAGGAAGCTTGTGAAAGGGACTGTGCACTTACTGGAAGGGAGAGGGACTTCTGGGAGTAAAGACAGCCAGAGACAGGTTGAGGATGTGCTGGCAGGGCACGTGGTGTGAGACCAGAGACGCTCCCTGCCCTCGAATCGATTCTGATGCACAGGGAACCTCTGGGCCAGCAGAGAACTGCTCCTTTGGGCTTCTGAGAGAGACTTTATATCTCTGTGGGAGTAGACAGCTTTGCATGGTGGCCGGTGCTTTCGAACTGCTGACCTTGTGGTTAGTCGGTCAGTGCACAGCCCACTAAACCACCGGGGCCCAAGGTTAGGGAGAGGGTGGAGAAGAGGGAGTCAGAGAGGAAGGAGACAAAGAGGGGCAGGGAGGGAGGCATAAGAAGGGAGAGCTCTTCAAGGAGGGCGGCGTGGGGACAGAGTGGCGTGCTGTGGCTGAGAGGTCAGGCTGAGGGAAGTTCATGGACCAGGTGGCAGGAAACTCCAGACCGATCTGGCCAGAGACAACTTAGGCATGGGAGGGGCAGAAGCCAGGCTGCAGCAGGTAATGAGGGGGTGGGAAAATGAGGTTGCTCTTGAGACATGGGTCTGAGAGGTTGCAAGGAAGGAAGCTTGAAGTGGATAGTTCTTGGCTGAAGTAAGGGAACAGGACTCATGGTTATTAGCTTTCTTCAATAGTTGGCCCAAGGTCCAAGAAAACATGTGTTATGAGATACCAGGGATGGGGAGTGGGGTAGGCGTGGGGTGATGATCAAGAGGTGACAGGATGGGCATGCTGGTGTCTGCTCACACTTGGCATCATCTTGGGTGTGGAGAGCCAGATTCAGAGGCCATTGTTTGCTCTGCAAACAGTCCCTCCCGCCCCAGGGCTTTATCAAAGACCACCAGACGCACAAAGGACACCTATCTCATGCTGGGACACACCCAGCCTTTTCCTGTATCGGTTCCTGGCATCTATGTTTAGTTTATATTTTACCCTTTTGTATAAGTCATATAGCTTGCTTTGTTTGTGTTACATTTTAGTTATTATACCTTTGTATTGTTTTATAGTGCTTACATATGTTGTAACTTTTAGTCCATTAGATTATATTGTAGCTTTGTGATTGGTTGCTTTAAGTTGCCCCCGCTTTGCTCCTGTATACCCTATTAGCATACTGGACCAAGTTGAGGACTATAGCCCCTTTTGCGTGCGTTTTTTTCTTATCTGGCACTCGGCCAAGATTGGCCCCTGTTGATTCTACCTCATTAGCATAAGCTGTGACCCTTACTCCTGACCATTGGCTTTATATACCCTGAGTTTCTCCCCAATAAATGAGGCTTGATCAGAAACCTGTCTTGCCTCCATTCTTCGTGTCCCCTGCCCATCTTCGTCTTCCAGGTTCCGGACCCAGAGATCCACGTTGTGAATGTCCCGCGGGCCGGGACACTTGGGAAGCCGGGAGGTGGGCAGGGAACGTAGAAACACGAGGAGGTTGGCCTGTGGTCTCCGAAGAATCAAATGGCCAAACGCCTCCAGGTGGAGACTTTTCTGGAATTGCTTGCGGAGGATCAACCATGTGGTGCCAGAGTCTGTACGGAGTCTGACCAGCGAACACCCACCTGTCTTTAGAACAAGGGATGTATTGCTCTGTGACAAACCTCCCCCTCATCTAGTGGCATCGAAGACCAAGTGCTCAGTGTCTGCCATCATGCTATGGGTTGGCTAGGCTCAGCTGGGCGGTTCTTCTGCCCTAAGAGATAGGCAGGGTCTGGGGCCAGGACACGATGGTCCTGGGGGTCAGCTCGGGTGTCTCATTTCCCAATGTCTCATGTAAGTTGGACACGTGGTCAGGGAAGACCAGTCCCGGGCAAAGAGAAAGGACATCATGCGTGACAAAGCAAACATTTCAGACCATTGACAACAGATGGGCGCGGTGGTTTTAGCTATGAGCTATGAGGACAGCACCGGAGCAGGCAGTGAGTGCTTTGTTCTCTGGTACACCGGGTCACACTGTGTTGGAACAAACCTAACAGCCACACTCTTTGATGGCTCCTTAGAAGGGGGCCTGTGTAGTCTGGGTAGACTGGAGGAGCAAATTCATAAGCATGCCTTTGTGTACCAGAAAGAGGTTCATATACAAGAGCAACTGTACATTAAGAAAAAAAATCCCAGTCCAGCCCCGTCCAGTCCAAATCCATAAGTCTGATATTAGCCCATATGTCTAATACCAATCTATAAAGTCCTTTTCAGCCTCATAAAGCACATGCAAGGACACCAGGACAATCTCAGGCCAGTGGGTGCAGGGTCTTGTGTATCCAGTGGCATAGAAGCGTCTCAGCGCTGGCAGGGGTCTCCCTGTGGCTTCTCCAGTTTCCAGGGCTCAGGGTCTATCAGCAGGCTGCCATGTGTCTTGTCAGCTGCAGTGTCTCCCAGGGAGTGGGCCGAGAGAGATAGCGTCTCCTGCCTCCAAAAAGGAATTACCACATTTCCCAGAATTCTCAGGAGCAGGCCACATCCACACAGAGGTCTCATTGGCTATCTCCAGGTTGACTCCATCCCTACACTCTTAATCCTCAAATCGACACCAGACTGGGTGACTGCCACAGGGACAGAACCTGCCAGGCACCTGGAATCCTCTATGTGGTTCCAGGCACAGCCTCCAGGCCTAGCACCCATTTTCTGGACCACTATGGTAGAGAGTTGGACAAGTTCAAGAGGTGTGGTCTGCAAGGCTGCCTTCCCTCTGACACCAATGGCAAGTATGCCAGGAGTGCTCCTTAGACCACCCTCTGATTTAAGCGTGTTCCAGAAGGACTCTCCAGCATTCACAGAGAGTGGTTGTGCTCACCCTCAAAACCCACTGCTACTGAACTGCTCTAGGAGAAAGTCAAGGTTCTCTATTCCTGGAAAGAGTTCCAGTCTCAGAAAGCCACAGGGGCAATTCTGCTCTGCCCTACAGGACTGCCACAGGAAGGATGGTCTTGGCGGCAGTGTGTTTGGTTTGGTTTGGTTCGGGGTGACGGATGCAGACTCACGCCAATGCCACATAGGGCCTCCAAGGCTTTGTTTGTCTTTTCAGGAGCAGAGGGCCTCATCTCTCTTCCACAGAGTAGTTGCGAGGTTTGAACCACCAACTTCGTCATTAGCAAAAGGACTAAAGTTAGCAAGGGGAAAAGGCACGTAGGGTGGGGTCTAGGAACGATCCCAATTGCCTTCATCATTTGGGGGTCCCAGATAGAGTTAACTCCTCTGGACACCCACGCTGACAATTACACAGAGGACAGCCAACCAAGGGAGGTCACTGAGTCTCATTCTACAGCCGTGGTTCTCAGCCTGCCCAATGCTGCCACCCTTTGATACCTCATGTGGTGGTGACCCCCCCCCAAAAAAACCATAACATTATATCCATTGCTATGTCATCACTGTCATTTTGCTACTGTGAGGAATCAGGTGATCTTTGTGAAATGGTCATTTGACCCTCAAAGGGGTCACGACCCACTGGTTGAGAACCACTGGTCTTCAGGGGACAGGCACTGTTGACTGTCCATGGGCTGATCTGAGTCTTCAGCTTCTCAGGGGGACCAGTTGATACGACAAGCCCCCAAACCCACACTCTGTAGCTCTCCAGCTGCCCAAAGGTCTCGGGCAAACAAAGCCACTCCTAACAGGTAGGCTATTCCAAAGGCTTAGAGATGACCTCCCAGAACCAGGGCACAGGCCGGACCTCCTTTAGGTCAAAGCCTTGACTACACACCTGGCTACCACTTTCTCACTTTCCCTTTTTCGTCCATCACCCACGTAGGCATCCCTGGACTCGACCCCCTTCATCTCCCCTGTTTCAATCCATTGGCAGCCACTCCACTTCTTTCCCTTTCTTCTCCCTTTAGTGAACTTTTTATGCAGCTTTTGTACACCGATGGGACTCTGGTGGCATAGTGGGTTACACGTTGGGTTGCCAACCACAAGGTTGGCAGTTCGAAACCACCGGCTTCTCCATGGGAGAAGACAGGACTTATATTCCCATAAAGAGTTAGTTTCAGAAATTCACTGGGGCAGCTCTACCCTGTCCTGGAAGGTCATGAGCAACGCCATTGATTCGAGGGCAGTGAGCTTGATTCTGCTTTGGGTTTTGTAACTTTTCAATGGAATCAACTGGTTGAGACACAACCACATGTATTATTTCCAGCATAAACTAGGTAATGATGAATGATAGTGAAAGCTATTAGTCTTATGAAGAAAGAAAGTAATCATGAATGTAATAAAAGCCCACCCGGGGAAAAGATGGATAGCCCATACATATGTTAAGAGAGTGGATTTTCTTGGTAATTTTTAGGAAGAATATTGTAGAGAGCTGGAGACAACAGAATGCTTATATGAATTCTAAACAGCAACAAAATCCCAAGTAGTAAGAATATAATTGTGTTGTCATTTTAATTTCTATAGAAGTTCTGGAGTGGTAGCTTCCTTTGATGAAATGAAATTCCCTTAAGAATTCAGTTTCAAAGAGGAAGCAGAACAATATTGTTTTTTTAAATTTTCCAGGATAGATATATGAAGCTGAGGATAGCAATATTGTTTTTAAAAATATGTTTTCCAGGATAGAGATACGAAATCTAGGATAGGTAAATCTATGGAGATGCTGATAAGATTAAAGGATTCTTGGGGGTGTGGCAAGGGGAGATTGTGGGGAATCAGGGAGCTGATTACAATGATTACAAGAAAGAAGAAAATGTTCTAAAATAAATTGTGGTGATGATTATACAACTGCTGTAAAATATGATGGAACTATTGAATGATATGAATTATATGCCAATAAAACTGTTAAAAATAAATTTTAAAAGGGGCGGGGAGCCAATTACAAGGATAATTACATAGCCTCCTATCCGGAGGACAGACATTGAAGGAGCAGGTGAGGGAAGAAGTCGGGTGGTGTAAGCTATGACAAAATAATAATGATTTATAAAGTGTCAAGGGTTGGGGGGAGGGGGAGGCAGGGAGGGAGGGGAAAAGATGAAAAGCTGATGTCAAGGGCTCAAAGGGAAAAGCAGAGATGTGGAGAACGATGACAGCAGCAGGCAAGCAAAGGTGCTTGGCACTGAGTCCCCAATAAAATGATTTTTAAAAAGAAATGAATAAAAAAATAATCATCACACATACATTAACATCCTATTTCAAGTGTCAGCAACTTAATTCCACTGAGGTCTTAGGTCTTTCAAGAAAAGATAGGATTTGACAGTTCACCACATCTTATGAAAGCAGATCTTTTGCTTGAGTTTTGTGCCAGAGTTTCACAAAGGGAATGTCGTTCAAAGACTATGAAGACCATGAAGAAAGGAAGTGTGACAGGCAGGTTTATTGGGCCCACCTGGCCAATAGGAACATGTGGGATTGACAAGGTCATGGTTTGATTGGAGGGGAAAGAGATCAATGGCCCTGCAAGGACCACCTATATCTCTCTCTGTGGTGAATGGAGCATGTTGGAGCATGCTGCTGGAGTGTACAGGGATGTTGCTACTATAGCTAGTTCTTTGCCTCAACCTGTGAGCTGCACTACCTGTGGGCCAGGCTAACTCACGGATCATATCACTAGAGCTTGAGGCTCCTTTGAGACTTGCCTCACCACACCACTGGTGCATCCATCACTTGAGCTTGAGGTTGGTGGATACTGTCACCTTGCTTTGCTTGTGTTTGAGATCCCATCCGGGTCGACTTCACTAAGCTCCTGAGCTCCTGACTGTTGGTGGCCTACTCTGATGTTTGCTGCCTGTGGGCAGACTCTGCTTGCCTTGCCTCAGGGAGGACTCTGCTGTCTGCTTCCTTGACCTTGGACCTAGAAGCCCATGTGAGTTGAAGAACTTCTAGTGTATTAACTGTTCCATGGAAGTGAATTGAACTGAACCCTCTGTACTACTATGTGGACTAATTAGCTGTTATATTCCTTCTTGCTGTATAAATCAATCTATCTATCTATCTATCTATCTATCTATCTTTCTATCTAATCATAATTGTCCTGGTTTCATTTCTCTAGAGAACCCTGCCTAACACAGAAAGGAATGGCTAAAGATAAAGTAGACATTCAAGACATGTTTCTATTATTCAACCTCAAAACAACAGACTTTACAGAGTACCCTTGGGTGGGCTTTTGAGACTCAGGTTAAAATGTGAAACAGGAAAAAAAATGTAAAACAGGAAAGAAAGGAGGAAAGCAAGCGAGACAAAGAGAGAGAGAGAGAGAGAGAGAGAGAGAGAGAGAGAGAGAGAGAGAAGAGAGGAAATGCTCAGAGATGATGGCTATGAACCACCCACCTTTCAGAAGCAGAAAATCAAACAAAGTTCTGGGAATCTGTCTGGGCCACTAATCCTGAGGACTGAAAGCCTTTTAGAAACATATTACTGAATCCCCCAAGTGATGACCCTTCTGCTGAGCACAGATTGTTAAGGGATCTTACCAGAGGGGCTACCTAAAAGGTGCATTTATTACGGATCTCGGGGATACAGGAGTCGAGTCCCAGGAGCAATCTGGTGCTGATGATGACAGAGAGATATCGGTCCTTAACCCCCAAATGTCACCCTTCCTCGTTTGAGTGTGGATAACATTACGGGCATCTTCCTGTGGCCAGAGGTTGGCTGTGAGTGTTGATTCCCAAGTTGACCTCCTCCAGTCCAGGCTCAAGGCTCTGCTTGTTCTGGTGCTGACCCGGGGAGGGGAGGTGGGCAGAACGGAAGGGGCTTGTAGGGCTGGGGCTCAGACCATATACTGGTAAAGATCGCCCTGCTTACACAGGTCAGATCTACTGTAGTTTCTATCAAACCCATGTGTTATGGGCCAAAACTGACCCATAGGGTTTTCTGGGCTGTGTGGTTTATGGAAATAGATCACCAGACCTTTCTTCCTCACCCTGCCCCACCCCCCCAAGACTGGGAAGTTCAAACCACTCAGCCTTTAGGTTAGTCCTTTGGGGGACCAAAGTCTGTTCAATCATATCATTTTCTCAATGAAGAGGTGGAACAAGACTCAGAGACCAAGAGAGATGTTCTCAAGGTCACCCAGCCAGGCGGAGAGCTCGGCCTGAGCCTAGAAAGGGCTTCTTGGACCAAAGTTGGTGTTGTGGTTGCTGCTGTTAGCCATCATGGGACCGGTTCTGACCCACAGCGACCTTATGTACAACAGAAGGCAGCACTGCCCAGTCCTCCGTCAGCCTCACACCGCTCCTGTCAGCGAGCCCAGGGTCATAGTCACAGTCTCTGCGTCAATCCATCTTGCCCTGGGCCTCTCCCTTCCTCGCTGCCCCTGGTCTCTTCCAAGCACGATGTCTTCTCCAGGGACCCGGCCCTCCCGGTACCATGTCCAAAGGAGGTTCGACCAAGTCTCGCCCTCCTTGCCTCTAAGGAGCACTCTGTCTGTACTTCTTTGAAGACAGATGGGCTTGTCCTAATCCGTCTGTCAGACTTTCCACATTCCCCTCCAGCACCCCGATTCCAACACATGGGATCTTCTGTGGTCTCCCTGGTCCTGCGTTCGCACGCATAGGAAGCAATCGAAAATACCAAGTCTTGGGTCAGGAGCAAAGTTGGGCCCTTGGGGATTCTGTAACCACAAGGCTGCCAGGCTCAGACTTCAGCCCCAGGAGCCTGGGGGAGAGAGGATCAAGCCCTTCCTGCAACTCAGAAGGGCCCTAACTGTAAGCTATCATGGGACTACCCCTTTTGGCTCAACGCTTCTACCGTGAGCTTGTTCTGTATGAATGCCCCTGAATCTCATGCTTCCCTCCCCCCACCCCCTCTGTCTACATGCAGCAGCTCCCTGCTCTTTATAATCACAAGTCCACCTGCCTTGACTGCATGTCATGCCCTGAGCCAGACTGGACAGACCAGGGAAGGGAGACACACTGGAGCTGCTGTCCTTGTGAAGTGACTCCTTCCTTCTTTCCTTCCTTCACGGATCTGGAAAGCAGGAGAATCTGAGCGATTTCAGCCAGCACCGTGGAGGGTCATTATGAAGCAGGCGCCGTTCCCACCCAAACCTTTGGAGGATTGTAAGACAATCGCCTCCCAGCAGCAGATGCAGGAGGTTTGCGGGAGTCAGCTGCAGGGAGTTTGATAAGGCGACGTGAGAAGCAGCGGGGTCTGGATTCAAACTCTAGGCTCTGGGGCTGGCAGGGTTCTGGGAGGGTGTGTGTGAGAGGCCTGTTTGCACTGAGGCTGGAAGTGTGAGCGGGGTTGAGGGAGAAGTCAGCATGGCAGCTTGGGCAGCTGGGAACAAAAATATTGATAGCGTGGTATCCACCAGTTACGCAGCTGGTGAGGCGTTGAGACAGACTTGGGTCTCTGGGCTTCCTCTTTCGGCTTCTTGGCACAGATAGGAAGTGCTCGCTGTTCACGGATATCCGGAGACTCCAGCAGAAGGCAGGGCTGCCCCCTGCAAAGAGGTCTCCCCGGGATTCCAGGAACAGGGCTGAGGCATGGAGAGTGCCTACCGCATTAGACACAGGTAGGATGTGGGGAAGTCCTGGATGGAGAGGGGCAGGGAGAGGCTAGGGGGACAGGTAGGAAAATGTGCTCTGGGGCGGGGCAGTGCTGTGCTCCAGGGAGGCCTTAGGAGAAAGGCCAGCCAAGCTGATGGATTGCAGTCTGCCTGGGTGTCTGGAGATGGGCTATCCAGGCGTGGGGTAAGGGTTGTTCACTTCTCCGCTCGGTGGCTAGTCTTCAGCTAGGCGGACCTGGAGGAGAGAGCACAGGAGCAGGTACTTGTTTTCTGTTCCTCGCTGTGCCTCCCAGGCAGTGGCGCTGCTGGGAATATTCTGCCGCTGGCTGGGGCATCCACCTTCTCCTCTTTAGCTGAGGGGCATCGGATCTGGCAATCTTAGGAGTCCTCTTATCCCTGGCGTGTCGATTCTGAAGTGTGTGTGTGTGTGTGTGTGTGTGTGTGTGTGTCCTGGATGCCACTTGAAGGGAGACATCACTGAACCGCGTTTGATAATCCAGTACTGCCCACACCCTGCCTCAAGTGGGGAGACATCCAGAGGCCTAGTGCGGGGGCCATGGGACACACTGGCTCTTGGGGTCAAGTCCAAGGGGTGCCAGACAAGGCAGAAGATATGACAAATGTAAAAGTTGATGAATAGACAGCTGGTCAAGAGAGGGGACGACATCATCACCATCAACACCTGTTCTTCTTGAAGTCGGGGATGCTCTTGGGAGATGATCTGGGCCCTCGTTAAGCTGCCATGTGCATATACATAGGGAACCGGAGGAGCAATATGAAAGGTAGCACCCAGAAGTCCACGGTGTCCACCTCACAGCCATGTGGGGCTGGGGGGAGTGTCGTGTACGAGTTGAGAAGGGTGGCCCTTGCCCAGAGTTGTCTGAGGTCACTGAGCATCAACTGAGGTCATTTTCTGCCAAGAGACCTGAGGAGCCCTGGTGCAAGTGGGTTACCTATGCTCTCAGCCACTTACCCCAAGGTTAGCAGTTCAAAACCGCCAGACCCTCCATGGGATAAAGGTGAGGCTTTCTGCTCTGGTAAATGTTTACAGCCTTGAACCAGCAGGAACAGGTCCACTCTGACAGACAGGGCCATCGCTGAGGCAGAATCGACCTGAGGGCAGTGAGTTTTTTTATTTTACTTTTTAGATAATGTAGTGTCCCATGTCCTTCTTAATCTTACTGAGTCCTTATAGCTCTTTAGGGATTGATTTCTTAGACTTGTCTATGTATTTCTTTTTTTAGCATTTGCTAGGCTATCCATTATAATATTAGTTAGAAACGGAGAGAGTGGGCTTATTATAAACTATGGGGGCTAAAGGAGTTATTGCTTTTCATGGATGACATTTGTCGGATGGAAGGTGTTATTTTATATACTCACTTTCCTTGCAGGTTTTTTAAAAATGCATTTTGAATTTTATTGCAATTCGTGGCCCCCCTTCATTCTGTTCATGTGGCCCATAACATGGACTGGCTTTCAGATGTCCAGCGAAGCTTTCATATGTGGAAAGTGTCACTTTGCTGTGGTAGATTATCTCCCTGACACATGAGCCGCTTGATGATTTTTTTGTTAAGACTGTTTATTCATAGGCAATCTTGATCTGAAACTTCCTTTTCTTGATTTAGGCGAATGATGATTTCATAAAGTGAATTGGGAAGTGTTTCTTTTGCCAAGTCTATTTATGTAAACTTGACATAATTCCCCAAACCTCAGCGCAGAAGTCATGTTTCCTAAGTTTGAGTCCATTGTTGTCCAAATCACTGGAGCAACCCGACATATCAGGGGAAAAAATTAACTGCATGAGCATGAAAAAACCCTATGTCAGCATGTGTGAGATGCAGTGAAAGTTCTGTTTGAAGGGAAATATATTGTTTTAAAGGCTTGTTTCAGCCAAAAAGGATGCGCAGTGCAACCCTCCACCTCACGAGGGAGAAAAAGAAGATCCAATTAAACAGAAATAAGTAAAAGAAGGAATAATTAAGAGCAGAAAAAATGAAAATAAAAAAACAATTAGAAAAAAATATATAACTGCTGTGTGCTGTTTGGTTAACCAATAAAAGGAATAAACTTTTAGCTAGTCTGAATTAAAAAAGAAAAACATGCAGAGGAAAAATACCAATATCAGGAATAAAACAGGAGGCATCACTACAGATGATACAGTAGTTGTGGAATAGTATAAACAAGGAAATTCCAATAAATTTGTAAACTTACACGAAAATATTGAAATAGTTTTAAAAGATGTAGATTCTAAACTTACACTAGAAGAATCAGAAAATTTGAATAGACCTATATCTGTTTAAAAAATGGATTTTATAATTTAAAAACCACGCGCGCACGTGCACACACACACACACGCACACATGCACATACACAATTGCACCTTCGATCTCAGAGTAGACTCAATCAGACACAAGATTTCCAGCAGTGAGGTGCCACTGCCAGCATCCCAGCGACAAGCAGAGACTGAGTGCAGAAGGTACAGCCAAGGCTGGAGCAGGGACTAAAGCCAAGACTGTCTGCTCCCCTCCAATTAGGGCATTCTCTCCCCCTAGCTGGCCTTGACCCTGAGAGTGGGGAGAGGTGTGGCCAGGTCAGGCTCCATCCCATATCCCCTTTGTCAGTCCTGGGGGGGGAAGACAGTACATAGAGAACCAGGGCTGGTGGCCTGGCCCTGGCCTGAGAGAAACAGAGAATTTATGGGCAATGGGGACTTTGACTCTGTCCACAGCCTGGACCCACCTGGACCAGCCACCTGCCTATCACAACTGACCAGGGAGATGGAGCTGACCTGGGTACTTCTCCCCATGATCCTGCTGGCTCTGTGCTGGGGGCCCAGCATGGCAGGGGCCTATGGTGAGTCCCATTGTCCCCTCCCTACCCTCATGAGCCTTGCCCCCCCCCCCACCTTTGTTCTCTGGTCTCCTGATAAAGCCCCATCAGGTCTCTGCCCTCTGCTCTCAGTGTGACTTCCAGGCTCTGAGCTCCTTCCTCCTGGTCCTCAGAGTACCCCCCACCCCCTGCCTAGGCTCCTGCTAGGTCTCCATGGGATTTTCTTCCTGGTTCTGCCCCCCAGCAACTGCCCCCTGTGCTCAGAGACCCTGCAGGGATGAGCCAGATCCTGGGGCAGGAGAGGCCCCACCCAAAGTGCACCCATGGCTTTCAGCGGGTTCCAGCTGGAGGTCCCAGGGGTGCCTCTGCCACATGCCTCTAGGGGTGGACTTAAGGCTCACCTCCCAGGCCACCCAGAGGGTTCTGGTGCAAATCCCCATCCTGGGACCACGCCAGGGAGCCCAGAGCAGAGCTCAGAGAATGCGCTGTCAATCCTTGACACAAGCCCGTCCCAGCCACGCCCCCTACCTGGTATCTGTGAGCCTGGCATGGAGGAGACATGGGCACCTAGGGAAGTTGGGGAGGGGGAGGGCACGCTTGGGTGATGAGGGACAACTGGCAGGGTTCGGAGTGACCCTTTCTGCCTCCCCGGTCAGAGGGCCTGCCACTGAAGAGCCTGCGCTGCTATAACGACTACACCAGCCGCATCGTGTGCAGGTGGGCGGACACCGAGGCCAGCCAGCGGCTCGTCAATGTGACCCTCTATCGCCGAGTGGACGAGTGAGTGAACAGGGGGCTGGGGGACATGGGGAGTGGGGAGAGGTCCGGCATCATGGGGGTGGGAGTGGGGGCCGGGAGAGCCTATGGGGAGCTGGTCTGGAGGTTAGGCTCAGGTAGAGGCAACCCCGATGATGGTGGTGAGGACTCCCACTTCCTCTGGGTGCCAAAAACTCCCACGAGCCGAATTGCCCTTCTTCCAGACTGTGAGGAGGGCGGTGCGGGGATAAGAAGCCTAGTTCACAGATGGGGAGGCCAAGGCCTGTCTCATGCCCTTCCGTGGGGTGGAGGGGATGAAGGCCTGGCTCGAAGCCCATCTAAGCACCCCTCCCACCCCCCTAGGCTTGTTCACGTCTGTTTTCGTGTGTCCTAGGCATGTGCCATTGGGGGAGGGCTTACAACATTCTTGGAATGTGGGTGGGAGGCCGAGTCAGCCAGAACAGAGACAGTTCAATGTCTGGGGAATTCCCTCCGGAGAATTCTCTCTTCCGCTTCTGGAGAAGCCTACAGCTCCTCACCCCCCACCCCCAGCCTCTCTCAGTCTCAGCCTGAGGCCTGCACGAGGGCCATCAACCCAGACTCATGGCTGAAGAGTGGATGCCCACGCACTTGTAACCACCGACAGGACAGGGTAGACCTGCCCTGGGAGCTTTCTGAAACCAAAGCTACTTACAGGAACAGAAAGCCTGGTCTGTCTCCTGAGGGAGGTCAGGTGGTTTTGAACTATGGACCTTACAGATTGCTACCCAATGCATAACCCCTATGCCATTAGAGCTCAGCAGCCGAAGTACCTCAAAATCAACCACAGGGTTCTGGTGGTCTACAAGACCAAAGGAGGCCCCACACGGAGCCCTCTCCCTGCAGTTTACCTAGCAGGACAGTCCAGAATCCTGTCTTGGACCGAGTCCCAGCTTCATTCACACAGGAAGCCTCCCTGAACTCTTTGTCCATGTAGCTCACCGGGGGCCAGCACCCCCCGCCCCCAAACTCTGCCCACATCACCTCATCCCCCTCTGACTGACCTTGTCCCTCCTTTGTGGTTCAGTGTGCGTCTCCTTGGCCAGGAAGTCTGATTGGGTTAGCCTGGGTAGACAGAGAAACAGATCCACAGGAACACCTATGTAGGAGAGAGTTCTATATAAAGGTAAGTGTACACTCAGAAAGCATCCCAACCCGGTGTTGCCCAAGCCCGTAAGTCCAACAGGAGCCCATATGTCCGACCCTGATCT
>PVJH01028351.1:0-27442 GCA_004026705.1 Nesogale talazaci
CATCTGGTCTTTAATACATCTGATCTAAAATTGATGCCAAGGAGAGCGTTGAATGCCTGATCTGGTTCAATCAAGTAAAATGTGGCCAAGAGAAAGTCCAAAGAGTTGAATGAAGATCAAACAGGAGAGGGAAAGAGAAGAAAAGTAAAAAGAAATAAAAGCATTAGGAGGCAAAATACCTTTATAGATGTATACATGTAGCCATGCAAATATGTAAATATATTAGTAGGGCTATAGGTCATGCACATATATTTAAAAGTTAAGTATTAAGGTAGCATATCGGCATCGGGTCTTTACTCAAGTACTTCCTTAATGTAAGAACAGTTTGCTCTAATAACCTGCCATTCTGTGATCCTTACTTCCCAAAGAGAGCACTAAAGTAAAAATGGGTGCATAAGCTTATGTGGTGAAGAGCGAGGATGGTACTTGGCTATCAAAAGATGCAGCGCCTGAGGTCCTAAAGTCTCGAGGATAAATAAACTGCTTTCTATCAGAGAAGCAACAAGTCCACACGGAAGAAGCGCACCAGTCTGTGTGATCATGAGGTGTAATTGGGATCAGGTATTAGGCATCAGAAGATCCAAAGCAAACAAGTATATTAATGCAAATGATGGGGGTTAGAGAGGAGACCTTAAACCCATTTGTAGACAATTGGACATTCTCTCACAGAAGGGTCATAGGAGCAATGAGTCAACCAAGGTGCAGCTTCACACCAACCAAACACAAAACATTTGTCTGGTTCTTTATTATTCCCACCACTTGCCCACTATCATGACCTCAGTTCTATCTTATAAATATGGCTAGACTGAGCATATTCACTAGTACAGATATGAGCTTTCCACACACAGAATCCAAGACAGATAAACTCCCAGGAACAGAAATAGAAGCATCGATACCATGAGGGTAAGGTGAAGGTGGGGGAGAAGGAAGAGAAATGAGTAACTCACTATAATAATAGGTGTACAGTCCCCTACCCAGGGGCACAAACAACAGAAACGTGGGTGAAGCTAGACAGTGAACTATGTAAGATTTGAAAATAATAATAATTTATCAGGGGTCTGGAAGGGGGTGGGGGGTAGGTAGAAGAGGAACTAATACCAAGGGCTCAAGCAGAAAGAAAATGTTTTCAAAATGATGATGGCAATATATGCACAAATGTGTTTGATAAAATTGATGTGTGGATTCTTTTTTTGGGGGGAGGGGCATCACTGCCCTCTAGTGGTAGTGGGAGCTGCCCAGAGCTGCTCCTGAGAGTCGCCGCTGGATTTGAACTGCCAAACCCGTGGGCTGCAGTCCTGCACTCAACCACTACACCACCGGGTCTCAGCCCCAATGTGTGGATTCTTATAAGAGCTGTAAAAGCCCCCAACAAAATGATCTATTGGTATAAAATATGTATCATGGTATTTTTTTCAGAAGCAGCCTAGTCCTCAAAGTAATGTCTTTGTTTTTCAACACTTTAAAGAAATATTATGCAGTAGATGTATCCATCCCAAAGTGTCATTTGATCTCTTCACTGCTACTCCCATAAGCACTGATTGTGGATCCCTACAAGACAACATTGTTGACAAGCTCGATATTTTCTCTCATGTTACCTATTGGTCTAGTTGTGAGGCTTTGGGATTTCTTTCCATTGACTTTGTAATCCATATTGATGGGTGTAAGCTTTGCTCTTCATCAGCAAGTGCTTCAAGTTCTCATCACTTTCGGGAAGAAAGGTGGCGTCATCTGCATACTGAAAGCGTTAATTAGCCTTTCTCCAATTTTGATGCCACATGCTTCTTCATATGGTTCAGTTTCTCTGTTTAATTTCTCAATATAAAGTTTGAATGGAAGGATAATGAGAGGACACAACACTTACACACATTTTTCCTGATTTTCAATCTTGTGATATTCCCTTGTTTTGTTTCCAGAACTACCTTCTGAAATGTTCTGAAATTTCCATTCTTTTCAAGCCTATCCATAATTTTCTGTGATTTGCAAATTGAATCCCTTTGCATAGTCACCTAAACACAAGTTAACATCTCTCTGATATTCTCTGCTTTCAGCAGTGATCCATCAGACATCAGCAATGATATCCCTTGTTCCACATCATCCTCTTAATTCTTCTAAGTCTGGCAGCTTCTTGTCAACAGACTGCTTCAACCATCATTAGCCAACTTTCAGTCACATTTTATTTGCATGTGACGTAAATTTGTTCCTTAATTTGCACATTCTGTTGGATCACCTTTCTTTAGACTTGGTATAAATATAGATTTCGTCCAGTGAGTTGCCCAATAACTGCCCTCCAAATTTCTTAACACCGATGACTGGGTGTACTTCCAGTACTACAGCAGCTTGTTGAAACATTTTACTTTTCAAGCCATGAGTTCCTGCAGACATGTTATTGGCTAATGCTTACAGTGTAGCTTGGAGTAGTTCTGTCAGTCAGTACTGTTGGTTCTTGGTCATATGCCATGTTTATACAGGTATAGATATACAGTGTGGGTTCTAATTTTGATTCTCTGTTGAGCCCAGAATAACAGACTTCTGAAAACATATCTAAAGTTCTTGAGATGAAATATTTTCATCTTCATTTCTAAAAAGCTTTGTGGCGATGTGTATAAGATGGTTTTAAACTTTTGTGGGAAAGTGTAATTAAAAGATGTTGAAATTTTATTCTTTTCCTTGAACACACCTGGTTATGACAATAGGCCAATGCCATAAGACTATTGCAAGGTCAAGCCCTATAAAAATCCCCAACTCTGGCAAAGTGGCCCTCTTTTGCCTGGGTCAGAAGCAGCAGCTCAAAGATGCTGAGTTCCCACTCTGTGCTTACCTGCTGTCAGAACCACTCTCCTCAGAAGCCTCGAGCCCAGGCAGCCTTTATCTAGGTAACAAGTAAAAAGTGGTGGCATGTATCACATTCACATCCAAATGTAGTCCCACTCCTTGCACATCATCAACCTCAGTGAGGTGTTGGCCTGCAGTGGGGCTGACAGATCCCAGACTGGAATGTGAGTCTCCATGGGAAAACCACAGGCATGGCAGCACAGGCTCGCATTCGCCAAGTCATTGTGGCTATCTGCAACCTGCTTCAAAACCCGGGGCATGTGAGGTCAATTGTAAATATCCCAGTTGCTCCAAAATCCACAGCTCCAAGGGGTGCGACTGTATCAAGTTTAATGCTGATGAGTGTGAAGGCATGTTGGCTGACAAGTCTCTCATTCTAGATGGTTGTGAGTCAAATAGATCCATAATTGGGGCTCCTTGAACCAGGGTAAGGAATCCCTGTGCCCTGCCTGTCTGTGCCCACCAGAAAGTTCAAGTTTCTGACTCAAAAAAATACATATTTCATGGAATTTTTCTATGACCTTTGCGAAGCTGCTTTATGCTTCTTTTGACCCAGATGTGTTCATTCTTCCAGCAACTCCATGATATATTTAATATTCTGTACCAATACCATAATTCTAACACATAAATTTTCATTGGTCTTTCTCATTTATTGTCCATTTTAAAGAGCTCCTTTGTAAACACACAATAGCTTCATAGTCTGACAGTTGATAAAGGAAATGGTTAGTGATTGAGGTACCAAGGTAGTTATCAAATAACTGATCTGTCACTAGCCACCCACCTTGAGTGCCTCCCCACCCGTCCAAAGCTAGAGTAGAACTGTTCTATATGGTTTCCAAAGTTATAAATCCTCAGGGTGTCCAACAGCTTCATCTTTCTCACTTGCCGTAGCTGGTGGGAGGCAATGGTCTACCCTTTGACACTTCACCTCCTGCACCACCAGGGCACTTCGTCGCTAGTCAGGGCCTTAAAAATGAGTCAGGCCAGCATCTACAGCAGGTGCACAGTAGGAAATAGTAGGTTTAAAAAGTATTATGAAGATATTTTATCAAATATAAAATTACAAAACATCATCAGAAAATTAGCATCTTCAAAGAAACTATTAAACTATTAGGCCCTAAATATATATAAAACTGAGTCGCGTAAGTTGTGTTAATGTAAGAAACAGGAGTGGAAGAATGGAGAAAGAAGAGGAAACTCTAAGAATTTCAGTCCAAATTGTGTTTGGATACTGGAACAAGCATTAAAAGGGCTCCCTGAGATAAGCCTTAAAGTCCACAATGTTATCACCAGAATTAGCTTTCTGATTGTCTCTACTAACCCCCAAGCTCGGGCTGCGGCCTCTTAGTTTATGCACAATCTTCTTTTGGATTCTTGACATCCACTGTCAGAATAATCTCTTTCTTACAACAACAAAGTTTCTATTATTAGTTCTTATACCTGAAAGTAAGCCCATGAATTTACCTAACCAGAATCTTGACCTCATCCACTTTCCGCTTTGCATTTTCTATGTTACCTTTATTTTTTAAAAGCTACTTCTAAAAACATCCAACTCTGTCCCACAGTTTTTCCTTAGCAATCTCTACAGTGCCCTGGGCTACAGATCTTCATTCCACCACATGCTCTCAGTATGTTTAAACATGTAACAAGTCTACAGCTTAAACTTCGGCATGTACAATATTCACTACATTTTCAGGTTTTCCTGTGGGGACTTGTAATAGCATCTGGGAGTAGTTGTAGATAGAGGAAAACCAAGCTCTTTAAAAAAAATACACAATGTAGGAGTGTGGTATCACAAGAATCACTAAATTATGATTCTTCTGAATTTAGCAGTGTAAATCCTCTTAAAATGATCCACTATGTTGGATCTATGTTTGAACTCCCCCCCTCCACCCTCTGTGTTTGGTCCAAATAGAGCATTGCTGTCAACTAAATAGCTTTAAATAGATCTCCCATAGATATCCCAAGGATATTACTTCCTTAGTCTCTTAATCCCAGATCAGATGAGTGTTTTTTTGTGTGTGTATTTAAACTAAGGAATCTAAATAGTTTTATGCTTTACTGTGTAAAATTAATAACACTGATATTTCACCGTCAATTTAATTTCACTTCTAGTCCCTATATTTCAGAAGAAAATTGGGAAAATATAAGGAACTCCCATTAAAATAGCCAATTCACCGTTTTATTTCTATTGAAGTCACCACCATTTTCTCCATCAAAACAAAAGAATAGATGTTTTGTTAATTACATCCTGTGTAGTAGTAATTGACCGTGATAGCAACGACAAGTGTATATTGACGCTACATAGTTTTAATATTAATTCTTTTGTATACATACAGAATCACTATGGACTGTCTACATAAAGAAGCCTTCAGGGGATACTCAGGGTGATAAGAGGAAAAGATGACGGATGGGTTGAAAAAGATAGATTCAAATATCCATGCAAAGATTTATAGACTTCCTATCTTGGTAAATTACTTAATCTCTTTTAGCCTACTTTCTGGGCTGGACAGAGGGGTTTCATGTGG
The DNA here is from genome assembly GCA_004026705.1 of Nesogale talazaci. Lineage (NCBI taxonomy): Eukaryota > Metazoa > Chordata > Mammalia > Afrosoricida > Tenrecidae > Nesogale > Nesogale talazaci. Next base: position 5,361 of record PVJH01028351.1, read on the forward strand.
TTCATTGACACAGTACACTAACTTTAATGTCATTTTTCCGTGAACATTTTGTAGCTCATTATGTGACTACAGGTGACCCACATATGGATCTACTTCAAAAGACTCTTTTGTTACCATGCTGCTTTGTTTGCAGGGGAGGTATTTGAAGATATAGGGCCTTTTGTTTGTTGGGTTTTTGTTGTCAATTTTCTTGTTTTTAGTGCTGCATGCATAGTAAACCCTCAAAGGGGAACACCCCCCACACTGGAATTGCTCCGAGCAGAATAGAACTTTCCTAGTGCATTTATCCCACTCAGTGAGCTTCTAGCAATTGGCTCAGAGTCAGCGGACCCTGTGTCATCGACAGAAAAGACCTGATTTGTGGCAGTCAGAGGACTGATTTTGCTACCACCACAATGCATCTACCTGAGCCATCTTGGAGCATAAGGGTTTGGATAAAGACTTGCTCCCACACACCTCCCTCAACTGCCTTGCTCCTGGTGACTTCTTTCTGTTTCCTAGAATGAAGAGGGAGTTGAAAGCACAGTGATTTCCTGATGTGTACAAGGTGAAGAAAAACACAAGGGAGGGGCTGTCAACCACCCAAACAGCAGCGTTTGAAAAAATGTTTTCAAGAATGAAATCACAGATTTGACAAATGTGTTAAGCGTAATGGAGAGTGCTTTGAACATGAGAATGTTGTTTTGTTAAAAATATCTTTTTAATGTGCAGCTTTAAGAAAATCCATTTGGGAGGTGGGGTTTGTGGGGGGGGAGCATCACTGCCCTCTGGTGGGAGTGGGAGGCCTGGCCTTGCTCCTGGAGAGTTGCTGCTGGATTTGAACTGTCAAGTCAGTGGGCCGCAGTCCCCCACACAACCACTACACCAGCAGGTTTCAGCCCAGTTCCGTAACTGGGTACATTCTAGAAATATCCTTCTCAGGAAGACTAACCAGGACAAAGTGATGGACAGCTCATAGCATCATGTCAAGCAGCAACAGCAATTATTGATTCCATTTGTCTAGGTGGGAAGGTGCATTGTGGTGGTAGCAAAGTCAGTCCTCTGACTGCCACAAATCAGGTAAAATCAGGTGTTTGAACAGATAAGCAAGAGAAGAAACCCTGACCAGTAATATTTTTCCTTTGTCCTCCAGCCAAACCGCTTCTAATAGAAAACTCATAAGTGATTTCAAGAACCTTGCTGACAACCCATCTTGCATTCAGGGTTGCAAAAAGGTAAAACCCAAACATTATTATGCGAATTCAGTGAGGTAACGTGATTTTTGTGCTTGTAGTTATTGCTGCGTGTTGTTCCCCAGTCTGTTCCCACTCAGTATGACCCTGTGAGCAACAAAAGGAAAGGCTGCCTGTTTGTACAGAATTCTAATGATCATTAGGCCTCAGCCATTCCTTCTAACTAATGTCTTAGTCCATTTTGTAGAGCAGCCGTTCTCAATCTGTGGGTCGTGACCCCTTTGGGGGCTGAATGACCTTTTCACAGGGGTCATTAAGACCATCAGAAAGCACATAAATATTTCACAGTATGTGATTACATATTGCTTTGTGATTACTCACTTTGATTTAATTATGTTCAATTTGGAACAATGAAATGACATCCTGCATATCATATATTTACAATAAGATTCATAGGAGTAGCAAAATTACAATTTGAAGGAACAATGAGAACAATTTCAGGGTTGGGGATCACCACCAAGGTGAGGGACTATATGAAAGGGTTGAGGCATTAGAGAGGTTGGGATCGCTGGACTAGAGGGTCTTCCTCTTTCTAGAAACTCTTCTACTTTGCCACAGCTGTTTTCCAGAAATGACTCTTCAGTGTTTCCTTTCTAATCTGGAAGTGCTGCTAAAGCCATTTGGCACTGGGACTGTGGTTCTGAGGGGCCCGGAGTTGGTTCCGGCTCATAGTGTGTACAGCAGAATGAAACACACTTGAAAAATCAGCCAATGAAAGTTCTATGACTCCCAAGATTTCAATCCTGTTGTGAATGAGGACATCATCCATAAGGACAGATAATAGCCACTCTGTCAGGCTTATGGAATACACGTTTCCCTAAGCCACAAAACAGCTTTATGCAGAGTGTGGGGTGAGGGTGGGAGGGTAGTTTGAGTTTTCTGTATTTTGCTTTCAATGTTTTTCTCTATATAAAATCTAGGATTGTTAGAGCTATAGAGACATTGATGGTTTCTATGTTAGGCAGGGTTCTCTAAAGAAACAAAACCATGGCACTTATGATTACATTTGTATATATGTATACACACACACACACACACACACACACACATATATATATATATAGGCTTATGTAGCAAGAAGGAATACAACAGCTAAATTAGTCCACACAGCAGTTCAGAGGGCTCAGTACAACTCACTTTCATGGACTATTAATATACTGAAGGTCCTTCAACTAATGCCGGCTGCTGATCCAAAGTCAAGGAATCAGACAAAATGAGGCAAAATGGCAAGAGTGAGGCTGCAGGAAGTAAACACAACAGGGTGGGGCAGTAAAAGCAGGAAGATGAGAAGTTTGGGCATACAAGAGACAGTAGCACAGGAGTGTAGCAAAACATCCTGATAGAGTCACAAGCTCTAGCAATGCAACACACAGCAGCACATCCACCAGCAACATGGCAAAACAAGTCCTGATGGAGTCTCAAACTCAGCAAGACGACACAGTCCTTGAGTTGGCTCGGCCCACACATAGTGCAGCACACACCTGAAGCAAAGGACTTGCTCAGTGTGTCAGTCGGGGTAGGCTAGAGGAACAAATTTCATAGACACGCATATCGATATAAGGAAAAGGTTTATATATAAGAGAAATAGAACATTAAGAAAGCATCCCAATCCAGTCCCAGTACAAAGTCATAAGTCTGATATTAACCCATATGCCCGATATCAGTCTATAAAGTCTCCTTCCGACTCACAAAGTCACAGGTGAGTGGGTGCAGTGTCCCGGCGCTGGCAGGGGTCTCGCCATGGCTCCTCACTTCCAGGGCTCAGGGTTCATCAACAACAGAAGCAACTCATCACTGGCAGAGGTCTCCATGTGGCCACCCCAGCTTCAGAGGTCTGGCTCCATCAGGGCAAAGCTGTGTGGTCTCTCCGCCAGTTCCTCCAGCTTCTGAGAGGCTGCCACCTTATCTTGTCCTTGATTCATTGTCTGTGAGACTAACTCCCAACAACTGGGAGAGATAGCTTCCCATCTTCACGAGGGAAATATCACGAGATTTCCCAGGAGTCTCAGGTGAAAACCATGCCCACATAGAGGCCTCATTGGCTACTCAATGGCTATCTCCAGGTTAGCAGGCTAGACTCCACCCCTACATTTCAATCATAAAACTAACATAAGCACATGACTGCCACACTCAGGGAGCGATATGCTGGTCAGATCACAAGGGAGACGGGGAAGAGGAAGCCAGTCTTAGAGAATCAGTTATCTGGGTTGCCCTCCAATCAAGCTACGTGCCACCTTATTAAACTCTGCCTACATGTTCCCATGGGATCCTAGTTGACACAATCAACCTATCACAGTATCTTAGGGGGAGAGGTGGTTGGAGAAAGCCATGACTACAAGAAAGAATAAATGTCCTAAAATTAATTGTATAAGAGATGATGCAATTTTAAAAATCAGTTTGAACAATGGAATTGTATTAAATTCAAATGCAATTTAAATACAAATGATATATGAAACATATGCCATTAAAAGACTTTAAGAAAGTCTTTATATATAAGGTACTCTTCCTACCCCACTGGACAAACAAGTGAATTGGATTTTTTTTTAAGTGCAGATTACTTTTTGGCATGTCCTCCTTACCTCCACCCCAGAATTTATACAAATCGAATGAGTCTACTGGTCAGTCTGATACCTCCTATGGTAATGTTTCTTAATAACTGTATTACTCTGGAACCTGAGACATTTAGATCTAGTCATAAACCACATAAAGTATACCAACACATGCTTGAAAAGCTCAGTTCTCGTGTAATTTTACATTTCAAAACCACCTCACTCATTCTATAGCTGACTTAGGTCAGTGGTTCTGGGTTAGCGAACCCTTTGGGGGTCAAACCACCCTTTCCCAGGGGTTGCCTGATTCATAGCAGTAGTACAATTATAGTCATGAAGCACCAAAGAAAATAATTTTATGGTTGGGGGGGGGGGGTCACCACAGCATGATGAGCTGTATTAAAGGGTCACATCTTTAGGACATTTGAGAACCACTGGTTTAGGTAATGCTACAAATTCCTATTCACATTCTATTTGTTTTCAAAAAATTTTAATGAGGATTTATTAACTTTTGTCAGGCACTACACTGATATTACCAGAGGTGACACATATGAACAAGGATTTACTGCTTTAAAAAGAAAAGGGCAAATAGCTCCCATAAATGTAAACCCTGTCTTTTAGAAAAGCTGTCCGTGAATCTAGGAAAGATTAGGCATCTCTTGGGAAAGACAGTCTGTTTCAGAAGTCAACTTCAAACTATCTAACTCTGTAGGAGATAAATAGAGATCTGCCTAGAGAGGGAAGGAAAATATCACCATGAATCACCTCCCTCTCAGCAGTTCTGAAGCTTTTAATTTTCAGCATTGCTGGTCTCCAGGTATGTGCAGTTGATTAACAGTCAACAGAAATTGAACCAACTCCACGCGGAGCCCTCACTGTTGGTGTCCAGCACCATTTTCAAGCAACTTCTCTCCTTTTTCTTCCTCTTCACTCCCCTATATTCTTTAATTTGCATTTATTTTTCTTTTATTCTCTTTTTAAAAATCTACTATTTATTGCATCGGTGTCGTAACTATACCTCCCACATCATTAAAAGCTTAATACCTGTTTGTGTTTTTTTAATATTCATTACTTTTATTCTGCTTCAGATCTGTCAGCTTGAAATGGGAAGGAAACTGATCAGCTCTCTGGAAAATGATTCAGCGGTGATAATACATGCACGGGGCTGCCGAGAAGCCGAGAAACGGCTCCAGCTTCCCATCTTCTCCCCTGTCTCTGGTACATTTTTTATTCATCATTCAACTTCCCTGTAGGCCAGTGATTCAGCTCTTTATCTCTTTAGAATATTCAGATTTTACATCATTGAAAATACAGAATACTCAGATTTTCCAGGATTGATGCTTGCTCAGTCTCACAAGGAATCTAGTTGTGTCTGTTTTGTTCTTTTGAGAGAGCGTGAATATTTTTCTGTTTCTTTCTTTTATTTTAAAGCGATCATGTGCATTTTGTGAAGTGCTTCACAATTATTGGAAGATAATGGAGATTAAAAAGAACAGTGAAAGAGATGATCTTTGAGACTGTCACCGAAATCTCCACCCAGAAACTTATACAAGTATAATCAGTCTACGGGGAAGTCTGATACCTATTATGTTATTAAATTGATGCAGTGTGAAAGGAGAAGGTGACTCCATAGAAAACAGCCACTGGAAGTAAAGTGTTCAGACTGTCATACATTAAACATTTCTTGATATGAATTATAGTCACTAGAGGAAACAAATATGTAAATAGAAAAGGAATCTGTTCCAGGAAAAACAGGAAAGGGGATATTTGGTGCTCCATTGAGGGAATTACAATGAAATATATGAAACAATATATGTGTGGATTATTGGATATAGAACTGATGTTGGACTTGGTAGACTTTCATCCAAATCACAATAAAAGACTTGAAAAAAATCTTATGGATCACACACACAATGAGTTTTTTTTTTCTTTTGAGTCTTATACAAAATCCAGTAGCCAAAGTGGTGTCTTCTCTCAAGCAGCCCATTGTGAACTCACTGACCTGTGGCTCTTAAGTCATGCTTCCTGGTTATTAAAGGTGTCAGTATTGGGATTCTGAAGCCTCCACTGAGGCCTCTGGTTGGCAAATTTGTGCTTGGTTAGTAGAAGCCAAAAGGTTGGCTGTCATATACACAGGGAGTCCTTGTGGGGTCACCTTGAGTCAGATTATATTCAATGGCGATAGCTCCTGGTTTCCCACTCAGATTTCTTATCCACAACTTTACTCAACTTTTGTGGTTTGCCTCCTTTTTAGCCTTAGAGCTGATTTTGGCCCTGCCAAGAGAACTGATATGGTCACCAACTCCTTCCTAATTATCTCAGTTCAGTACTTAGTTCTCTCACCTCCACTTCCAGAATGCAGAATAAGAAGTGTTCATTTCATTCACTTAATGATATAAAGCCTAAGATGGGGGTTCTTTGTTTAAAACCCACCTAATCAAGCCCAAACCTAGCTAATTTCTGTTATTGGCAAATACCTAACCAGGGGTTGAAACCTAAACCAACCTAAGCCTCCTCAGTGTACGTCTGTTCAAACTTTTCACTAATTCTCAGAGAAGTAAAGAAAATGCCCACCAGTCAGTCAAATTTACCCAGAGCAACTTCCTCAGCCCTGCTTGCCCATGCTTATAAAACCCTTTTGGTTTGGTTGTCATTTAGACAACCATCTCCTCAATTCATAAACTCAAGGGTTTCTACATCCCAAATACTTACATCTTTTCAGTTAATCAATTCAATTAACTGGAATAGAACACAAAAAGAAATTCCACTGCCATCAAGTCAATTCCAACTGATGGCTACCCCTATGGTCTGGAGATTCAATCTAGAGGAGAGTAGACAGCTTCATCTTTCTCCCCATGAGTCGAGGGTGGGTTTGACCTGCTGATCTTGAGGTTAGCAGCCAAGTCTTTCACCCAGTGTGCTAGCACTCTGCTGTGACTTCTAGCTGTTCACACCCCAAGCCCACTGCCATCCAGGTCCTTTGAAGTCACGTTGATCATGCGTAGGGCTTCCAAGGCTCTAAATATTTACAGGAGCTGGTGGCTTCACTTTTGTCCTGAGAAAAGCTGGTGAATCTGAACATCAGGATTGTGGATAGTAGTCCTACGCTAAGCCTACAGCAATACTATCAGGGCTCTGCTAGTGTAGAGTGAACCCTCTGCATTATAAACAGGGTACTTACAAGAGAGGAAATGATAAATATGGTAGAGAATGGACAGTCAAGTGAACATGCATTTGAAAAGTGAAGAGCAATTAGAATTATTAGAAAATGGAAGAAATAAGAAAAGAAATTTCCCTGGGAGTTTGGGGTATTGGAGCTTGAGAGAGGAGGAGCTTTGACCTGTCAGCAATGCATAAATTTGGCCCTCTGACTTTCAGACCTATCACACAAACAGTTTTCGTTCTTATGAGCCAAAAATAAATAACAACAAATAGTTTATCATCAAACTTAATCTTGTGGAAATCTTTTTAACAGAAGGTATTTAGAAAAGATCCCGTCTGGATAAACATCTCTCTTTGTTTGTTTATCTCATTGTTCTGATTCTGCCCAAGCCACTGTGTCCCACTCCTCCTCCCCTAGCAAAGGCCTTACTTAATCCCTAAGTGGAAACCAGTGTCCAGAACGGGACCTTCCTATTAAGACCCTTCGGAATCGCCAGAGCTGAGCTCAAAGGTTTGTGTACTGGCTTCTATCATGGGAAATAAAACTCTCTTTTCCAGGTTTAAGACCATGTTACATTTGTAGTACAACATACAAGTCCCAAGGAAGTTGTGTGCTAAAATTAGTTATTAATGTCCAAAAGGTTAAATTGTGTATACATTGGTAATAAATTTTTGAGGAATCTAGTATTATATATCACTAACATTTTTGGCTAAGTGTCAATTATATGCTTTTGCATGCCTAAACATTCTCTCTAATATCAATTTCCCTAGGAAGTAATTTGGAGTTAATTGCATGGCAAATGAATGTTGGTGTTGCATACTTAAGAAACCTCAAGCCATTTTCTTCTTAGGATCAATAGATAGCTGACATATAATAGCTGCATTTTGTGATCTAATTAAAGGATTATTTGACACCCTTAAGCTTTGCACATTGAGTCAAGACCTTCTGACAGAACGCACTGATATTGAATGTTCCCTTTGTTGGTTAATCCTTACTTATTGCACCAAGGACTTGTTCCGTCGTGGAGTGCCCCGTATCTATACTATTAGTAACTGTCTGTGTGCAGAAGAATACTCAGGGTTTTTTTCTTTTTTGATAGCTCACTAATATTCATATGCTGTAGAATACTTGTTTCATAGGGAAAACCAGGAGTACGAATAGTCTCAAAACCACAAGGCTCGGGATCTGCTAGACAAACAAGCAAACTACATAGACGTACCACTTTGATTGTGACTGCAATTCAGGTTGCATGCCATTCTTTGAGTTAGGCTTAGATGTTCAAATAACCAAATTTTCTAGCCTAATTTTCCTTGAAATATAGCTCTTTTGATGAAATTGACCTCTGCAACTTGGGATAATTAAATTACATGCAGGCTAAAAATAATAGTGCATCTTTTTCCCTATAGAATTTGATACAATACAAAAATTTGTGATGAATTGATGACTTCTAATATAGAATATAGTGATATAAGACTAATACCTTTCAATTAAGACATCTGTTCTTCTACCCCATAATTGCCATTCCTGACACCAGGCCATTACTTCTCCTCCTCAGGGACTCAAACCCGATATCAGGGTGCGATAGGTTTTGTGTCACTTGGCTGGGCTAGAATTGACAGTAAGTTGGAATTTGAGGCTCACCCCATGATATGATCTAACACAATCCAATCAATTCCGTGATGGAATCATCTGTGAGCAGCCAAGCAGTTGTGGAAATGGTTGATTGGAATGCTCCCCTTTAATCTGGTCACGACCCTGACCCAGTTGAGAGGAATTATCATTGGAGGTGTGCCCTACTTGTATGTATGCAGAATCTGAAGGAAATGCTCTCCCTTTCTTGCTAGTCTGGCTCTGGCTTCTAATCCATCCCGCAGCTCTTTGGCCAACTGACTGTGGACACCACCAGTGACCTGCCATCTTGCCTAAGAAACTTGGATCCACTCAACTTGGAAACTCCATACCTAACTCACTGATCATGGATTCATTTATCTCTGTTTCTCTTAGCCTGTGGTCCTGTTTTCTGGTTCATCCACCCAATGAGCTACTTCAGCACCTGAATCAGGAAATGCCTCTAGCTTAACATCTGATCCACAGACTTGAAAATCAGGCTGGCCATACAACTTTTGCATGTGCATGAGCCACTTTTTTAAATAAAATCATACATACGCACACGATACATACCACTGGGTTTGCATCCTAGAGAACCCAGTCTAATAAAATGGATAGCATGGTAACAAATACATAATGGTTTTATTGGCTAGACTTTTTACATTGATTCTACATTCACATAGCTACTTTTCTAGTTAAGTCTCTCTCTCTCTCTCTCTCTCTCTCTCTCTCTCTCTCTCTCTCTCTCTTTCACTCTCTACAAATAGAGCCAGAAAATTCCTGAGAAGCAAAGATGGCAAGACTTTGTCCCACATACTTTGAACATGTGATCAGGAATGACTAGTTCCTGGAAAAGGATATTCACCTTGGTAAAAAGTGTGAGGAAAAGAAGAAGACTCTCGAAGAGAGGAATTGACATAGTGACTGCACAACACAGAAACCCTTTGGAGGATGGCACAGAAATAGGCCACTTCCTTCCTTTGTACAGAGGGTTGTTAGAAGCTAGGACCAACACAAAGACTCCTAGCAAGAGCAACACGATGAGACAAGAGGGTAGAAGAGAACAGACGCCTAACAATAGCAACAAGAATGGTATCCTTCAATAAAGAAAGAGGAAAACAATCCAAAATGAGTTATTACACAGATATCTAGAGGCTTACATTTCTTAGGTGGCCAGTCAATTCCCAAAATGTCTATGGTTGCTACAACTGGTATACGGTACTGATTGGGTAGGATAGTGAGTCCTAGCCTATTTATCTCATGGTAACTTCTTGGAAACTAGGTGGACTCCTCACAAAACTCAGGATGCCCAAATTGTCAATCTGTCTGCAGCCAAACCCCAACAGTTCTGGACATGATTTGAAATCTCCTCAAGAGGGGAAAAGCATGGGTGTTGCTCATTAAACACCAGGGATATTTCATGTAATTGTAACACTTTCTAATAATCTCACTAAAATTAAGTAATAAAATAAAGACTATAATGTATGTGTAGGTTGATATAATATACATAAGAACCTTCAATAAAAATGATTCTTTAAAAATAAAGAAAAATTACATTTGTGAGAGAGACACAGAGAAATGGAGATTAAATATAGCAAATAGCCATGAAATGCTAACACAGTTCTAGAAAATGGAAGTAGGTGAATTTTAGACAGCTGGGTTGTTCTGCTTTGCTGAGTTTAGCGCTAAGGTGAGTTGCATAAGAAAAAAAAGGCAATTTGTTGTGCACTATAGAACCTCAGAGAAGTGTAGGAAGAATGAACATCAGCTATCCTGAGGCAAAGGTTGAACTTAAAGCACACAATGGTGGAAAATGAATCAGATAGATGATGGACGGATGGATGGATGGATGGATGGATGGATGGATGGATGGATAAATAAGCCCTCTGTCTGTACTTGACAGTGTAGAGCAGCTTCTTTGGGTTTTTAAGACTGCAATTTTTACAGAGGTAGAAGGCTTCCCCTTTCTCCTGAGGATGTGAACCATCAACCTTGTGTTAATAACCCAAAATTTAAATTACTGTGCCAGCAGAACTCCTAGAACTAGGACATTCCAATAGAAACTGGTAATGTACCCTCTGGATAGCAAGCAGCTGAAGGCTAAGCTAGTATTTCATGATGAAAACAGAAAGATGAAGTGAAAACGCACAGACTCACAGCATGAATGGAGGAACTATCAATGCCCTTCTTCCTCTCAGCTCTACAACTGGGAGACTCGAGACTAAACTCCATCTTTCTACCCTCTCAACAGGAGGAGGAATTCTCTCCCTGGAGAAAATGGCAATCAGTTCCCCTGTACTGTGACCTATACCACAGTCCAGTATTGCATCCTGACTTTCCAATTTAAATAGAGGCAATATGTGATGCCTGATCTTAAAAACTGATTTCTGGTGAATTGTTCCACGAATAAAATGTTGCATAAAAGAACATAAAAGAAACCGTAGAAAAATCTAAAAAGCCCAGAAGAGGGAGCAATTGATTAAAATGAAAATAAAACTCAGCATTATTTATATTAAAAACAGATTATCTTACATTTGAAGTCATTGTAAAGGCTTTACTGTTTGTTATTCATACACATTCTTTTTGATAAATGCTATTTTCTTCTTTACATATATCATATTTGACACACTTATTGATTTCTATTGAAATATATTTCAAAAATATTCATTTTTGAGACAAATCATTGATCAACTAAATGGTTTTATAGAAAACGCATAGTGTATTTATAAACTAATCTTTTGAATGGTGTTCTGCTGCCCCTAATGGGTTTGTTCTGATAAGTAAAACAACAAAAATGCAATTCAATAATTTAATGGAATTCTTTTAATAATTGAGAGAGACGGAAATGAAAAGATAAGATAGAGCACAACCAAAGATAAATGAAAGGCTATTTAAAGAATGTGCATTCTTGCATCTTTTATTTGATGCCATTGACACAGAGTGCGCTGTATTGTCATACTCTAAAGAACAAAATTAAAAGATGACAGAGAAGCATGGCTTTGAAAGTGTGACTTATGAATATGGAAGTACCTCAACAAGTACTCCAGGTATCAAGTTCAAACATCCATCCCCAGCACCATAAATTAGTCCATAAATGTATAAATTCAATTGAATTACCTTGAAAGCAATTAAGCTTGCCTGATCACTTTGGCTGTGAGGGAAAAGGAACCTTTATGGTGGCAGTCTTAGAGCAGCAAGAGTCTAGACAGTGCAGCATGAGGTAAGATACTGATTTAAATGTTGCCTTAGGATCTAAAGGGACTTGCTTTCGCTTACTAGAAATAAGCAAAACACAGGGAGGTTTAGTGTCACCTATAAAGAGTTATCCATCAAGATCTGTACTTAATGCCAATAGATCTTCAGGCAGAGTTAAGTAACTAAGTGCAATGGTTACCGAACATCAGAAGCAAACCACAGCTTGATAGCAAAGTAATATTTCATTTTTATTGAACTGTGTATTGTCAATGATAGAAGAACATCAAAGATTAATTGGGGAGAATATCTGATGTTTGAATTAAAGTATTTTTCTTTCTCCTTTCAAGAAGGCAAAAGATTCATCCATTCATTCTGGCTCCAAAGGAGCAGGTGGTCGAGTGCTTTTGTGTGGTGTTTCTTGGCCTAAGAAATTGAGAAATTAATTCGATATGTTGTTTTTAATGATACATCAGTAACGTGTGTGTCTTTGTGCTTGGGTAAATCACATAGTCTCTGCAGCCTGAGCACAGCATGATCATCCCATGAATAACTCTGAAAGATTTTTAAACTTCGGATATTTTAGCCAAACATAATGCAGAATCATTTGGCTATTAATTTTGTGTCTGATCATTTTCTCTGCTTCTGCCATTGCAAAGAGATGCGAGTATCCAAAATCACAGATAATTTCAGAAATGAAACACTACCATGGGCTAATATTGACTTCCCGAAATGATTTCACTGACCTGGATGTCAGCATGCTGATTTTTACCTAACTGCTCCATTTCCACCTCTTAGCGTCAAATGTGTCCCCCACATTTTAGTGCTCCACTCTGTTTTCTTGAAATTCTTTCTTAATGTGGTGGCATTATAATTTTCATTTTATAGAAATGAACAGCCCATATTTAAAATGTACCTGATGGTGAGCTTTGATATCACCTTATTGGGTTGGCTTTTACAAGCCATTAAATTCATCCTTTGAAAGTAGAGCTATGTACTTTCATTACACGATTAAATTATACTTTAATTATATAATTATGAACCTAATTATGTGTGATTTTTACTCTATTCAAAGTTGTGCGACCATCTCTGCTGTCTAATTTCCATGATGCTTTGGTATCCCAGAAGGAAATTCCATATTCACCAGCATTCCTTTGCTGATCCTCCCTCCCCCCATGCTCTAGTATTTTATAATTCTTTATATTTTTTCTAATCTGAGCATTTGATAAAAGAGAGTCCTCTAGCCTGTGATATCTTGTGACTATTCTTTCACTTACCTTAACATTTTCAAGGTGCCTCAAAACTGTAATCGTTGATAACTTGTTGGCAGTTTTCAATTTCTTTTATCATGTGGAGTTCTTTGATTTTCCCTGTCGGAATACCATCCTGTGGCCATCCACACCGAGGACTAAATTCACTCATCCAGTTGCTGCACACTCGGAGCAGCCTGAGAGGGCAGAGTAGAACTGTCCTGCTCTGCTCAACAGAGGGATTTCCAAGACTAGCACTCTATATGGGAGCAGAAAGTCTCGTCTGTCTCCTGATTATTGCTAGAACCTTCAATATTACTAAGACCTTCAGATAGCAATTTGTCCCATCTGGTCCCATTGGCACTGGTTTAGTCTTTCTAAGTAATAAATTTCCAGCAAACTTTCAGACAGAGATAGACCCAATAACCTCCAGGCAGTTAATGGCCAATATAATTGGCTATCAATTCACCAACTGCTTCTATCATTCTTCAACCAAAGCTCTCCATTCAAAGTGCTTAAGTAGAGTTTTAGCTACCAAGCTGAATTATAGCTCAGCTATAACATGACATGGACCATCACTTTTTAAATTTTGAATGCCATTGTCATCTTCTTGAATTTCTTACTATGCTTTTAATAAGAGGCCTCATGTTTTTGTGGTCAGTGAGCTGGTCTGATCTCTGGGAGTTGTGTCCAAAAGTATAACACTTCCTAGCAACAATGTGCCATAGATAGCTCACCTCCTAATGTTAAGGTTACAACACACTACCTTTTTGTGTTTCAGATTAGTCAACTCTTTTTCTTTTCAACCTTTCACTGGGGCTCGTACAGCTCTTATCACAATCCATCCATCCATCCATCCATTGTGTCAAGCACATTTGTACATAGGTTGCCATCATCATTTTCAAAATATTTTCTTTCTACTGGAACCATTGGTATCAGTTCTTCCCCCGCCCCCTTCCCTCATGAACCCTTGATAATGTATATATATTTTTTTCATGCAATATACCAACCACTGTCTCCCTTAACCCATTTTTCTGCTGTCCATTCCCCTGGGAGGGGATTATAGTTAGGTCATTGTGATTGGTTCCCTCTTTCTTTCCCTACGTTCCCCTTCCCCGCCTGGTATTTTCACTCTCATTAGTAGTCCTAAGGGATTTATCTGTCCAGGATTCATTGTGCTTCCAGTTCTTTCCTGTACCAGTGTATGTGCTCTGGTCTAGTCTGATTTGTAAGGTAGAATTGGGGTCATGATAGTGTGTGGGAGAAAGCATTAAAGAACTAAAGGAAAGTTGTATGTTTCATTGGTGCTATATTACATCCTAATAGTCTCATCTCTTTCTTGTGACCCTTCTGTAAGGGGATGTCCAATTGTCTACAGATGGAATTTGGATCTCCAGTCTGTGTTCCCCTCATTCACATGAATATGATTTTTTGTTCTGGGTCTTTGATGCTTTGCTTATACTTGTTCCCATTGACATCTTATGATCACAGAGGCTGTTGTACTTTTTCCATATGGGCCAAGAGGATTACTGAAACCCCTGACAGTGGGACAGGGGGAAAATAAGAAAGAATAGAAAAAGAGAAAAGAGACAAAGAACACTTATAGAGGTCTAAATATGGGCATGTACATATGTAAATATATTATATGTAACAATAGGGAAACATATCTATATGCATATATGTGTATGCTAAATACCAAGGTAGCAGATGGACATTGGCCCGCTACTCAAGTATTCCCTCGATGCAAGAACATTTTATTCTAATAACCTGGCATTCTTGATACTAACCTTCCCAACAGGATTGCTGAACACAAAATGGGTGCATAAGCAAATTGGTGAAGATAGGTGTTGGGGTCTGGCTATCAATAGATATAGTCTCTGGGTCTTAGAGGCTTGAAACTTTAAGCAGCCATCTAGCTGAGAAACAGCAGATTAGTTCATTCTCTATGCCCCTTTTGCAACATTACTGTTGTAAAATTTTCATTCTGCTTTCAGTTTCATTTTTTTTCTTTTTGAGAAGTCATAATATCCAGCCTAAGCTGACATGTAATTTGAAATAGTTTAGCAACTTTATTTTCAAATTTGAGATGTAGACTTTTTGGAGATTTCCTTAAAAAAATACTTTAACTTAGAACAAAGGATCTCATACTAGAGATTTTGATCAAATATAAATCTTGGTGATGCCAAGGCCCCTCAAGCTAAAAAAAAAAAAAAAAAGCTTAGATATTTAGGAGTGCTATTTTCCTCTCCTAAAACACCATGTTTCATTTGAGCTTCCACAAAGACATCATTCTGGCCACATTACAGATGCACCTCTCTTGTAGGCTTCAAGCAAGTGCATGTGAACTGAATCTTTGGAAATGAGGTAGGTTCTGTCATTTATTGAAGCTGAAATACCAGAAACAGAATGCCAAATTCCAAAAATAATAGCAATTACCATTCAAAAGAAGTCACAACCATTGAAAACACACATTTGAATCTTCAATTACATTTGAATGCTGCTGACAATGCTACAACCAATGGTAGAATGTTTGAATTTTTGAAACTAGGAAAATTGCTTGCATTGTGGGTTATCGGAGACACTCTAACATCAAATTTACCTTTGCTCAACAAAAAATACAACAAAGCCCAACAAGTATTCCAAAGAGATAGCACTGCAGTTATCTATTTCACAAACTCAATGAGCACAAGAGTTTGCTTCATAATTTTCTTAAAGTGTGCCTTTTCTCTTTATAAAGTTTTCTCTTTATAAAAGTCACTGATTGTATTTCACCAAAAGGTAATACAAAACCCTCCCCGTTCATCTGACAGCAGATTGGGATGAAGTCTTCTTGGATCTAAAATCAGTGAGTAACAAGTGACACATTACATAGACTGCAGTATTGATCATCGGGACTTATAAAATGTGGAATTACTGCTTGTTGGCTCCCAAATGGGATACTCCCATAACTGTAAGTTCTCACCTTTTTATCCTATTTGCTAAGTGACCTCTCCTGACTTGTTTTAAAGCAGACTAGGACGACCAAAACAGCACCTCAATCACTCCACTAAAAATATGAAAGGCTATGCCCTGTTTGACCAAACTGACCTCTTAGATCAGAACACATCATTTCAACTCACCAAGTTAACATACTAGCAAAATAGGCCTCTGAATCTCACATGACGTTACTTACAATGAGCGGCCTTGGAGGTAGAGCTGAAGCTCAACAGGATAGTTTATCTTCACTAACTATTCCACAGGAGAACGACCACTAATTAATTACTCATCAGCACAACTACCTCCAATGAGTATGCCCACAGAGAATACAGACTTCAAATATAGAGACAGAATAATCCCGTGCTTCTCCCTCTGGCCTGCATAGTAGAAGCACGTCTATGGGAGGGTGTGTCTGTGAGGATTGTGGGGACTCTTCATGAATTAGTAAACTCTTCATGAATTAGTAAACTCTTCATGTATTAGTAAACTCCAACTTCGCTGTCGTTGAGGCAGTGGCGACTCAGAGTGGCCGTGTGGGTGTCTAAGAATTTGGCCATTTTTTATAGGAGTGGAAAGCTCAGTCTTTCCTGGAGCTGCTGGCAGTTTCCAAGGGCTGTCTGGGAAGATCGCTGTCTAAAAGGGAGTCCTTGAGAACAGCAACGAGAAAACAAAAACAAAGCCTAGATCCTGCCCTTCGTATTTCTCATTTATTTGTTCCTACAGGGGCTGAATAATTTTAAACGTGATGTGCAGCATGGGGACTCTAGTTACTTTCCCAAACAATCACTAAAGGTTTGAATCCATGTTCAAAAGTAAGAATTCCAGGTTGGGCGTAGCCATACCCGTGGACTTGGGTGAAAAAATTTGGAATAACTGGTTGCCATGTTAAAAAGTTGTTTCTCTCACACTAGTTACAGGTACTTTTTTGGAAAAAGGGAAGAAGATGACCCAAAATCGCACATTGTGGTTGTGAAGTTTCTGTAGTTCCCTCTGTGGGCAGGAGGGTAGCAACCAAGTCCCAACAGCATACGGTGGTGGGTTGGGGAGATGACCCAATCAAAAGCACCAAAAAGGATCTAACCAGAGGTCAAGTTGATGCTGCTGAGGAGTTTCCTTTCATCTTTCTGTGAGGTTAATTAACTGCACAATATGACTTCAATGCCTATGGGGCATCCCAGAAGGCTCCTCCTCCACAATCTACATTGTAATGATGCCTGATGAGAACCCAGTTTCAAGCTGAACTGGAGGTAGGTGAAGCAGGTTGAGCGGCAGGAAAGAGTATCCCAAGCCTGTTTTGTTTTGTTTTTTAAAGGGCAAAAGCTTGGGTCGGACCCCAAGCCTGTGAGTCAGTGTTGAGCTTTGATTTGCAGCATTTCCCATGGTTGGTCATTTGATAGTGGACCAGGTCAGGCCAGACTCTGGAGACCACTCTCAGTGGACTGCAGCCTCTGCCTTACCCTTAGCAGATGTATATTCCAGCCAGGTGGTCACCACCCACGTCGTTGACTATTTCTCTGCAGTTGTTGGTCAACTGTGAAAGAAAATTAACCCTGATCTTCTCAAATGATGAAGATACCATGTGTTACAAATTATGGACATGTACTAATTAAACATGTATTATTTTGTTTGTTCAGATTCTCGCTTCGTGCTTTGTATTCAATGGGTATCTTACACACTCAGATATTTTCATCGATCCCTGACATTGCTCAAGCCAAAGACTGCTGCCTATGTCTGTTGAATTCCTGAACCCTTGAGCCTTCAGTGCCAGTCTCCAATGAGAAACTGAGCATACGAAAAAGACAATGGCTGAGTCCACTCAACAATAAGACTGCAGCATCTTCTCTGAGAAATCAAATCACAATCCCAGCAGGAATCCCCCCAGTCAGGTCTAGACAGGGTCATTGTTGTTTTCTGGTTCTTGTTTTGGTTCTCTTTTGTTTTGCTTCTCCATAGAGCCAATCATAGCATATAGAAGAAGGTATTTGTTTTCTCCTTGAGTTTTAAATATTTGCTTCCTCCATAATATAAAGCTTTCCCACTTTCTTGCACCCTTACCTCGCCCACTCTCCTGCCCGCCCCCTCTCTCCCTGGAGTCTGTGGCTAGCACAACTGATGGGGGCTTACTCCTTTGCTACAGTAACCTTTGAACACGTAAGTCCTTGTTGGTCTGCCTTGTGATCTGTGAGCAGCAAAGCAGTATGGACACAGCCGGAAGGAAGCTGGTGATGGAGTCTACAGATGGCTTCCACATAAGACTCTCTAGTTGACTCACCTCTGTCATTAAAAATATACAGCTCATGCAAGAGAAGAGAGTCAGTCAGCTAGGTAGTATAGACTAATGCATTTGTCTATACTAATGCTGTGTAATACAGTTTACAATCTGTTATAATACTAATGCACTGCAAAATTGGCAACATAATTTTGGATCATATTTGGAATCTGATTCATCAGCAAAAAGGTGACTTTTACGCAAAAGGCCAGATAAATCCTGACTAGATAATGAAGGGATCATTCCATACCAACTAACACATCAAACACAGAAATGACTGCTGGTAGCTTGCAGGTAAAATTATTTATTTCTTTTTACCTTACAATTTTATTTAGGGCTAACAAAATATTTCTTCATGGGCGTGATTAAGGAAGATCATTCCCAATATTGACCCCCATGGCCCTATTACTCTCATCTCTATTCTTATATTCAATCCCCCATAAACCCCCACACAGTTTAAGAAGTCAACAAAAGAGCACTTTTTAAAAAAAATTTGTTGTAAAAACACACATCAATGAGGGAAGGAAAACATCTCAGCTTCCAGATCCAAAAGTTAGACAATTAAAAATTTAAGTTTCTAGGGTTGAGCCCCGGTGGCGTAGCAGTTGAGTGAGGGACTACGGTCCACTGGCTTGGAGGTTCAAATCCAGCAGCAGCTCTCCAGAAGCAAGGCTGGGTCTCCCACTCCCACCAGAGGGCAGTGATGCCAAAAAAAGGGGGAAAATTAAGTTTCTAGTTAATTATCTACATTTCTGTATAGTGCTTTTGATGCCCCCAAATTGAGGCATACTGGTGTCACTCTGTCATGTTTTATTGTTCTCATTTGATGACGGATCTATTATAAACAAGGTGTTGTAGATGCCATATCTCAAAGTCCCCTAGTTCTATTATAGCTACATTATCTTAAAATATCTGTGACTCCATTATAATAAATTCCTTAAAGTAAAATAAATGCAGAGTGTATTTATTCCCACTTAAAATAAAATATAAGGATCTCTGCAGTATTCACTCCAAATGGTGAGATCAGGATTTAGTTGTACATGAGGCTAACTGCAAGTCGACAGTTCAAGATCAGCAGCCTCCTGGGGACAGGCAACAGGGGTGAGGGTGGGGGAATGCCGGGTGGTGGAGAAGGATGGATTTTTTTCTACTCCTGTAAACAGGGATAGCCTTGAAAATTCACAAGAACAGTTCTACCCTGTTTTTAGGGTCACTATGTATAAGTCAGCATTTACTAGAGGTGTGTTTTTTTGTTTGTTTGTTTGTTTTGGGGGTTGCAAAGGTGAAGTCCTCTGGTGCTAACTGAATCCAGCCCATCTAGGGGCTGCATCAGAGAGACACCTGGCACATGCTCCTATTCAGCTTGATAAATGCTATGGAGAAGTTCCGTTTTGTCTCGTGGGGTGACTACGGGTTGACAATCATGTCAATGACACCTCACGGCATTATTATGTACTCTTTTAACATTCGGTCATTTATAAAAATCACTGGTAGAAGAAGAAATTAAGAACAATTCTGGAGTACTATTCGAATGCAATCATCATTATTTTGTTGGGCAAAATGTCCATCCATGCATCCAGTGTTTCACTCTTCATAGTATAGTAGCTAGCTGCTTCCAAGATGGTCTTCCAGCACATTCTTCTGGAACTTACTTCCTGTGTTGTCCTCTCACGCATTGTGTAGGGTGGTTGTATGACCGATCGAATATGGTACAAGTAAATATATCGTTGGCAAGATTAAATGCTTGTGTGGTTTCCTTTCTCTCTCTTTTGCAATCTTAATCTCAATCTCTCTCTCTCTCTCTCTCTCTCTCTCTCTCTCTCTCTCTCTCTCTCTCATCCCTTCCTTTGAGGAAAGCCAGTGTGCCATGTCACGATCACCAGAAGCAAGAGTTTCATCCAACAATGAACCAAAACCATGTGGAGGAAACCTCCAGTCCCAATGGAGACATGCACCATCCAGGCATGAATTCTGATGACAGCTCCAGCCAAACCAGATTTTCCACTTTCAAAATCTATGTGAGTAATAATGCTTGTTATTTATTCTGTTAAGTTTTATAGTAATTTGTCATGCAGCAATAGAAAACTAAAACATGTGGGGGGGGCAGATGTATACATTAATGAAAATGGAAGATAATAATTAAGCAATTGAGATGTGGATAGGAAAATTAGTTGATGTACAAAAATATATGTCTTTTGTCCACGATCAGGATCATTGTATTAGTTAATATGTACAGCATTTTGAACAATGGTTGACATAGAGTAAATTCTATATATGTGATATAGATGGTGATGATAATGGCAACAATTTAGTACAAAATTTTTAAAAATCACAACTTAATGAAATTCCTTTCAATGGTAAAGTAAAAATTCATTCGTGCAAACAGAACAAGTATCTTTAAAGTCCTTTAATGGGTGAATAAGTTGACATGTACTCCTTCCTATGAGGTCAGAGATTTAAAATCAGAGGTACTCTAATTGGGGTCTGTGTGTTGGCCTTAGAGCTTTAAATTGGGTATACTATAAACTGAGTGATTTCATTTTTTTTAACTTTAATTTTTTAAAACAGTAATTTTAAGCATTAGAACCTTATTTTCTGACAAATCCTGAGACAATAAGTCAGAATATAGAGTCTCAACAGAGACATGATCTCTCCTAAGTCTCCAGGGAAATCACCCCTGTTTCTCCCAGCTGCCATGGCTCCAAGCATTCCTTGGTTTGTGCCAGCTTAACTGGTCTCTTGCCTCAGTGGTCATGTGAAATTCCTCTTTATGCCTGTGACCCTTCTCATTTCACAACAGGAGCAGTCATATGAGGTTAGGGCCTACCCTACTCCAGAAATAGCTCATATTAACTAATGATATCTGTCAGGACTCTGATCTCAGGTAAGTACACATCCATAGGTACCAGGTGTTAGAACTCAAATACATCTTTTTGAGGGGACATGGTTCAATCTATATACATGGGAAGATGCCATCCATCCTAGACAGCTAAAACAAAACCATTCACTGTTAATGGGTCAACACCTGTAACTTAAAACAATTTCAAGAGCACCACAATGTCAAGGCTGTTGGTTTACTGATTGTGGAGTCACCATCATGTTAATAGACAGAACATATTTTTCGTCCATTAGAATGTGGTTTCAGAGGGAATCTTCATGGAGAATTCTCCTCATCCTCATTAATAGCACACTCTCTGCCTTTGTCAGGTTTTAGAAGAAATCAAGGAATTCTCTGACCTTGAAACAAAATCTTTCATAAAAAATATGTATATGCAGATATACATGCACATATATATATATATAAAACTGTTGGTGAGGGGCGGTGATTTTTCTTTTAATTTTTTTTCAAAAAAATTAGAATTTCACATCTGAAAGCTTCAGAAGTAGCCATTTCAGAAACTATACCTATCAAAAAGGGCTGTTTCAAGCTGCAGTAGCTTCAAATGATCAGCCCTTTGAGAGAGCAGGTGTGAAAGTCAGTCAGGTCCTAATGCCAGGAACACATTTGCATTCAAATTAGGCTGCACATAATTAGAAGAGATTGCTTCAAAGTAAGGAACCCCTTTGTGTAAGGAAATAATTGAAACTCCCACTTAGGCAAAATTTGAATTAATTTTTTTACACTTAAAACACCCAACTTGGCCATGCTAATAAGGATGTTGAAACTCAGCTCAACATTTTTCCCTTTTCAGTCCCACAATGTATTTATCCTGCCGTTAACTTCAGCATCATTTCCTTTGATTCCTAATGTGAAAATCAAAAGCCCGTATGCTAAACAAATGGTGGCTGCAAATCTAATTTTCATTATGATTTGCAAAGTTACTTGAAATGTTTTAAAAAGAG
>PVJH01028352.1:0-27456 GCA_004026705.1 Nesogale talazaci
CTTACTGTACCTAGACTGTCCTCGTTATCCCTCTGGTTCATTCCCAACTTTCATCTTACTTGGTCCATTGACAGTGCTTGCACAAGGAACCATTCCCTTCTTCCTCAAATAATTTTCTCAAATGACTCCTAAGTGCTTCCCCCCCCCCAACTCCTGTTCCCTTTTACATCCTGAACTGTTTCCCCATAGTCCTCTTCATCTTTCTAACTTCTAAATGTTGAAGTGTGTTAAGACCCATTTTTGGATCTCTCCTCTCTAAATTTACACTCAATAGTTATGTGCTCATAGTTAGTCTCACAGCTTAACATACCATCAAAAGCTGAAGACTTTAGAATCCTTGCCTCTAGTTCTAACTGTACATTCATAACTAACTTCCTCCAGATCATCATAACTAACTTCCTCCAAAAACAAATTTTCCAAAATTAACACGTCCAAATAAACTTCTGATTTCTTTTTTAAAAATCATTTTATAGGGGACTTATACAACTCTTATCATAATCCATCCATCCATTGTGTCAGGCACATTTGTATATTTGTTGCCTTCATCATTCTTTCTACTTGAGCCCTTGGTGTCAGCTTCTCATTTTCCTCCTCCCTATCCCACTCTCCCTCCTTCACAAACCCTTGATAATTTATAAATTATTCTTATTTTGTCATGTCTTACGCTGCCCAATGTCTTCCTTCACCCACTTTTATGTTGTCTGTCCCCTAGGGAGGAGGTTATATGTAGATTATTGTACTCCACCTTTCCCTTACCCTGCTGGTATTGCCACTCTCACCACTGGTTCTGAGGGGTTTATCTGTCCTGAAATCACTGTTTTCGGTTCTTATTTGTACTAGTGTACATCCTCTGATCTAGCCAGATTTGTAAGGTAGAATTGGGATCATGATAGTGAGGCGAGGAAGAATTGAAAACCTAGAAGAAAGTTGTATGTTTCATCGGTGTTTTATGGCACCCTGACTGGCTCATCTCCTCCCCATGACCCTTCTGTAGGGAGAGGTCCAGTTGCCTACAGATGGGCTTTGGGTCTCCACTCCGCACTCCCCCTCATTCCCAATGATAAGATTTTTGTTCTTTGATGCCTGATATCTGTTCCTATTGACACCTTGTGGTCACACAGGCTGGTGTGCTTTTCCCTGTGGGCTTTGTTGCTTTTCAACCAGATAGCCGCTTGTTTTCCTTCAAATCTTTTTTTTTTTTTTTTGGCATCACTGTACCTTGAAATCTTTAAGACCCCAGGTGTTATATCTTTTGATAGTCAGTCACCATCCGCTTTCTTTACCACATTTGCTCGTATGCTCGCTTTTTTGCTTTGGCTTCAGCGATTGTGTCAATTGCTCATACACATCTCCCATCCTATTCCTTCCCTCAGAACATAGAATTGTTCTCTTTTTTCTTTTGAGTTGCTGAACTTTGGAGCCATCCCCCTTCACTATCTCACCTCAGATCTAGCAAATAGTACCAAGGCTGCCTTCAACACATAGCCTCACTCATAAGCACTGTTTTCAATGCATCTGAACCACCCTCATCACTCATGTGGATCCCTGAATGCTTTTCTAACAATATCTTCTTGGCTGGTTTCTACTTTTCCCATTTGCAGCCTGTTCCTAACATCATCGCTAGGTGGGCTGCTTTACAACCTAAGCCTATTATGTCTCTCTTCAACTTAAGGCATTCCAACAGCACCTTCTAGAGTTTAGAGTAAAAGCAAACATCTCTACAGTAATGGGGCAGTCATTGAAGTGTGCCATGTAGAACTCAAGATAATCAGTGACCAGCTTCCAGCTATCAACCTTTAGTTTTCTGGATTTTCATGATGAGTCTTCGTTCTCCTAGGCTGCTCCCTAACATCTACTCAAGCCAGTGTGGGTGCTAGAGACCACCAGACTGCAGCCGGGCCCCCTTTAATGGGTCACTTCTCCTTTGAAAGACCTCTTTGTTGCACTCCCTGGAAATTTCCTTCTGTAGCTGTGTTGTGGTCTAAGTTTTTTTCTACCCAAGCTCTCTGATTACACATTTCCATAGTGTCAACCAGCATTGCTATCTTCTAACTGCCCTTGCCGACTCCTGCTCCCTCAATCCTTTAACTTGTACAGGCATTTCCCCGAGTACCTCCCTTGCATATCCACTTCCATCATGGCATTCGCTTCTTGGGGAAGACAGGCAGACAAAGATACCCTTGATGGGGTCAGCACTAAACCCAGCCCTCTCTCTCTCTCTAATTTAAAAGAAGTTGAAAAAAGGTTATTGTAGCAAAACCTGCGTAACAAAATATTTTCAATATCAACAATTTTATAAAATTTAAGTCATTTTCCTAGGGGCTCTTACAGCTCTTATCATACATACATGCATCCATTGTGTCAAGCACATTTGTACATATGTTGCCATTATCGTTTTCAAAGTATTTTCCTTTTAATTGAGCCCTTGGTATCAGCTCACTCCCTGACCCCCCACCTCCCAACAATTTTTATATATACAATTCAGAACATTATTTATATTTATCATGTTGTGTGGCTATCAGCACTGGTTTCAAAATTTAAAAACTATCCCCCATGGGATGTCAGTCTGGGCACACTTTCTTCTGCATTGTGCCTGTCTAGGGCCCCTCCAACCACACTGGGTTCTTGCTGTTCCTTGCTCTTAGTAGGAAGGAAGGATTTCCCACTTGCCATGTGTTCTCTCTGCAAAAGAAATTTTTTCCTTAGGCACTTATGCTCAATGCTCCTTTGTTTGAGAAAAAGTCCCCAGTCACTCTGAGAACTGCAATGAGGCCCTGCGTCCACCCCTCCTCACTGGTTCTGGTTTATTTCCTTCGTGCTGCTATTCCCATATGATCATTGCACCCCAAGCACCGTGACTTTGTCTGTGTTGCTCACTGCAATAAACTGAGAAGTAGGAGAACCGTGTCTGCAACTTATGCGTGCGTCTGATAAATAATTGTCTTGGTTTTCATTCTAGCTAGCATCTGAAGAAAAATTACTTGAGACCAGTGTGTAGGTGAGTTGTCCCTCACCTAAAGATTGTGCAAACACGATCAAATCCAGTTTTTAAATTCCCATCACCTCTCAAGGACAGACAGCCCTCTTTAGTCATATCCTCTGCCTCCCTTATCCCCAGTCCTCAACACTCCATCAACTATTTACACCGAGTCAACTTCAGCTCTTGGTGCCCACATGCATATTGTGGCAGACTTGTACTACATAGGGTTTTCAGTGACTGATATTTTTGGAAATCATCAGGCTTACTTCTTCTGAGGTGGCTTTGGGTAGATTTGAACCTCCAACCTATCAGTTTGCGGTATGCTGCATGTACCAACCAACCGTTTGTACCTACCAGGGGCTTCCTTCTAGTCCTAGGCAACCACTAGTCTCCTCTCAGTATCTTTGGCTGTCCTGTTTCATGTTTTCAAAACTTGTCATGTTTTCAAAGTTGATCCATGGTAGAGCATGTATCAATCACTCCTTTTCATAGTTGTATAATATTCCATTTATGGATGTAATACATTTTAGTCATCCACTTGTCAGTTTATGGGAATTTGTGTTGTTTCCATGCTTTGATTTAAATGCATAACACTGCTGTGACCATTTGTATACAATGGTTTGTGTGTAAGAACCGTTTCCATTTTTCTTGGGTATAAACCTGGAGTCGAAATGTGATAACTATATGTTTACCTTTTTGCAGAATTACCAGACTGTTTTCCAAAGCAGCTATACTATCCTAATGATCTTTTTACGGCTTAGATGACTTAAATTCTATCCTCTGCTAAACACACGACTTTATAAAATTAAAGTAATTTAGCACCTTCTCAATTGTTTCTTTGAGTATAGAAAAATTTGAATGAAATTCAATTCCAGACTTGAATGGCCTGCCACTCAAGCTGAGGTTCAGTGCCGTGGAACCTGCAATTATTCAGAATGGCAAAGTGGTGCCTTCTGAGAGGGCAGTTCTTTTCATTCTGGTAACATTTACTTATTGATGGAGAAAATGCTAACGGGAGAGGGACAGGCTTTCTCAATGGCAAGCTCTCTCCAGAGGGAAGGGAATTCATTTCCTTGTCGTCTTCTTTAATGTTACCTAATTCTGAAAGTGCACCCAGGGGTTGTTGACAAAGGACCCGACTCAAAGTGGGGTGGAAACTGCTTCTTTGTTTCAGGTTTTTTCTGGGCGGAGAGCTCCAGCATGAATAGTGTGACATCAGACTTCTCTCAGAAGTCTGAAATACGTGTCAGTGTCGGTCTTGCTTTGTTGGATTGGCCACAGAAGACTCCAAATTATTGACTTAATATATCATGCAATAAAAACTTAACATGTAATGTATATTTATGTGTTTGTTGGAAATAACACAAAAATCATATAAACAGTGGAAATATCCTTTACTAGCCTTCCCTCTGCCTACCTTTGCCAGTCCACAACTCTCTCCCTTTCTCAGAGGTGTCGATTGGTAGGAGTGAGCTGGCATGCTGATACACTCTTTACAGAACATTCATAACAACAGGAAATTGAAAGAACCCTCCAGCGTCTGGACAGGTGTGCACATGGTCTTTTACTTCGAGGAGTGCCTTATTGCTGGTCATTGATCTCTGACAGTCCAAGTTTGGAGCAGGATGCAAAATAAGTCCTGACTTTCTTTTGAACGAGGGTGCCTATAAGATATTTTTTATGCACAGTCAACAGTCCTATCTAACCTTCGCATGCTCCTGCCTCTAGTTTTGAATCCTCACATCCTTCATAGAAGTGCATTTACCTGTCAAACAAGCCTTTCCAAGCATCACTCACCCTCCACAGCATGACTTTGATGTGTTTTTCAGCTAAAAGACCTTCGTGCCTATTAGGATTGAGAATGAGATTGAGCAAGATATAGAGAGATAAATCCATTTCATAGCATACCTGGAGAAACACAGAGACAAACATGTTTATAGGAACATTTGTAACATTGTTTATTTTTTGAAAAAAATCTAAGTGCAATTATACTTCCAGTATTATTTAGCAACTCATAATACATTTTTCAGAAATGTCAAGTTATTACAGCAGTAGTGCTTCAAACCAAAGTCACTTCAGCCCATTTTATACTAAGCTTTGAGAGAGTTATAATGCCCTCTGGAATGCGTCTTGTCCACTTTCAGCTCTTCAAGCTGTCAAAGTGAAGTTACAAGGAGACAGGCAGGACAGTAACCCTGAGCAGTCTCTCAAACAATCTGGGGAGGTAGTCTGGAGAGATTTGCCAAAGAGAAAGACTGGGAGATGAGGCAGAGATTTGCATGAAGAATAAGAAACACAGGCTGATGGGAGTCCTCTTAGGACTCAGAATCCACAACCAAACTCACTATGATCACGCAGTTTCCAATGCACAGTGATGCTGGAGGACAGAGTAAAACTGACCAACTGGGTTTCTAAGATTTCCTGTATTTCTTGGAGTAGACAGTATCATCTCTCTCCCTTGGAGCATGACTGGTAGGCTCAAACTATTGACCTTGTGGTTACTTGCTGCTCAGTGCATATCCATCAGGAATTAAGACGTATAGAAAGATGAGAGGCAACCTCTTTGTCCTCCTCATTCTGACCTGTTGGACCAATAAATATTCTTTCCTGGCTGATTTTACAACCCAGCCTTTTCCCTAAGACCTTTGGAAACACTATTATGAATGTTTTGCCTTTGTATGGAAGATATAAAGCCACCACCAAGTTTGTATGTTCTTGTTAGGTGCCCTCAAGTTGGTTCCAGCTCACAGCGATCCTGTGTACAAAAGAATGAAACACTGCTTGGTCCTGCGACCTCCTCACACTTGTTATGTTTGAGCCTGTTGTTGCATTCATCTTGAGGAGAGTCTTCCTCTTTTTCACCATCCCTCTGCTTTATCAAGCATGATGTCCTTCTCCAGGAACTGATCTTTCCTGAGCACATGTCCAAAGCAAGGGGAAGAAGTCTCAATCTGGCTGTCCTGCTTCTAAGATAGATTTGTTTGTTCTTTGGGCAGTTCATGGTAATTTCAATACTCTTCTCCAGCACCAGAGGTCAAACCGTCAATTCCTCTTTCATCTTTCTTATTCAGTGTCCAAATTCCACATGCATATGAGGTGAATGAAAATATCATGGCTTGGGTCAGACCATGATATTGGGTGACTATAGACCTCGAAGTAACCTTTTGATTTTCAACACTTTAAAGAGATTGTGTTAGGCCAGGTTGAGTAAAGACACAAATCTAGTGACACTCCTGCATGGATAAGAAAGTTTTATATCAAGGTGTGGTTATAAAGCCAGCAAACATCCCAGCCCACTCCAGATCAAGTCCGTAAATCTGATACTTCTCCAGACATTCCTCTTCAGATTCAGGAAGCCATTCGCTGAATGCAGAAAGATCATTCCATGGCGGTAGAAGCCTGTCAGTGCTGGCGTGGGTTTCCATGTGGCGTCTTCAGCTCTTCAAGTGTCTCAACAACTGGTAATTGAAGCAGAGAGAAAGGCAGGTGAGCTTCGGGAGAGTTATTTCTCTCAGTAGTCCTCCAGCCCAGCTGCGGGCTGATTGGCAGGCTAAACTCCACTCACGTGACCCTTCAGGAGCCATGTTGATGCAAAAGAACCTAAATATCATGGCGGTCTTGTGCCGCAGCGTTCCCCGCCATCTGTCTGCCAGTGAGGAGGTCTGGCGATGTAGTGGTTATGTATTGGGCTGTGATCAGGCTGCAGGGTTGGCAGTTCAAAACCAGCAGCAGCTCCACAGGAGAAAGACTGGGCTTTCTTCTCCATCAACTTAGAAACCCGTAAGGGATTGCTGGAGTCCTCACTGAGTCAACGGCATTGAGCTTTGCTCTTTATCTTTTTGCCCATTTGTCGTACTGTGGTGGCAGATGGTACTGGAAGCGACGTCACTGATATTCTAAATGCCAACAGGGTCACCCACAATGCATAGGTTTCAGCACAGCTTCCAGACTAAGAACTGATTATGCAGAAGGAAGAGGCTGCCCACTTCTGAGGAATTAGCTGCTGAAAACCTTATGGATACCATGGAAACATTTTCAGAGACTGAAGGCCAACTTTGCATATAAACCATTAATCTTGCATTGCTCTTAGGAATTGGGGAGTCCTAAGATTGATGGCCTTTCACTCTATTTACCCTCTCCCTTTTATCTTCACTACATATGCTGAATAAAGTTTTTTCCCCTACCTTCTATGTGTTTTTTATAATTTTTCTCTAGGACGGTAATTATTATTATTTTTAATTGAGGTGAAATATATATAAGAAAACCCTTGACATTTTAACCCTTAACTTGTGACATTAATTTCATTCACCTTGTTGTGCAATTATCGCCATTATTCATTTCCAATGTTTTAAATGCTCTGCACAAGAACTCAGTATCTATTCAGAAATAAATCCCGTTACCCCTATCTCTTCATCCCTTGCTACTACTTATCTTTACTCTTGAGTTGGATTAGCCTATCTGAAATATGTCATGTAATTGATATCATGATATAATATTTGCCCTCTTGATAACATTTTCAAGGTTACTTGTATCTAGACCCATGTACCAGAACTTTCTTTCTCCTTATGGCTGAATAACACTTCATTGTGTGGATAAGTCACATTTTATTTTTTTGTCCATCTCTGTATGACTATGTGTACTTGGGTTGCTTCCACATATTGGCAATTGTGAATAGTGTTTCCATGCACAAAGGTATATGACTATTTGTTTGAGCTCAGATTTCAAGTCTTTTAGGTATATAGCTAAGAGTGAAATGGGAACATACAATCTCATATTTAACTTAAAAAATTTAGTGGTTTAAATATACTGAAGAGTTATTCATTCATCACCACAATTAATTTAGAACATTTTATTTATTCATGTAACCATTATTGTCAGCTCTAGTTTTGGGAGCCCCCACAGCTACAAAAATCTATTCATCTAGTTGCTGTCTCTAGACTTTTACCTCTCTTGATTTTTTTTTTTGTTATTCATTTTATTGTGGGCTCATACATTGCTTTCCACAATACATGTTACATATACTGTGCCAAGCATTTTTGCATGCCTGCTTTCACTAACAATCTCCAAATATCCGCTTTTCCACTTGGGTCCTTGGTATCAGCTTCTCACCCTCCCCCACCCATCCATCCATCCTTGCCCCCACCCTCCATCCAGTCCTCATTACCTTATAAATCATTATTGTTTTGTCATATCTTGCACTGCCTGACATCCCCCCCCTGCCCACTCCTCCTGATGTCCCTCCTCCAGACAGGAGGCAATCTGTAGATCCCCGCTGTTGGCTCCCTCTCTCCACTCCACCTTCCCTCCACCCATCCGGTAACTCCACTCTCACCACTGGTCCTCAGGAGTTCATCCACCCTGGGTTCCCTGTATTTCTAGTTCTCATCTCTGCCAGCGTACCTCCTTCAGTCCAGCTGGATTTTCAAGGTAGAGTTGGGACTATGATAGTTGGGGGGAGAAAGCCTTCAGGAACTAGAGGAAAGTTGCAGGCTTCATTGCTGCCTCACTGCACCTTGACTGACTCATCTCCTCCCCGTGACTCCCTTAAAAAGGGGGTGTCCAATTGCTCAAAGTGGGCCTTGGGTCCCCACCCTGCTCTCCCCCTCATTCTTATTGATTTGATTCTTGTTCTTTGATGTTTGATATCTGCTCCCTTTGACCCCTCGTCATCACAAAGGTTGGTTTGCTTCTTCCCTGTGGGCTTTGCTGCATCTGTGCTAGATGGTCACTTGCTCACCTTCAAGCCTTTGAGATCCCAGCTACTTTATCATTTTCTGGCTGGGCGCCATCAGTTTCCTCCGATCTGTCTGCCTCTGCACCCTTTTGTCCTCAGCGATCATGTCAGAAGGGTGGGCACATAATGATATGATTTTTGTTCTTTGATGCCTGATACCTAGTTCTTTCCACTGCTCGTGGTTGCACAGGCTGGTGTGCTTCTTCTATGGTGGGCTTTGTTGCTCCGTTTGGTCATTCTCAAGTCTTTAAGACTTCAGGCATTATATATTTTGATAGCTGGGTACCATCAGCTATCTTCACCACTCTTGTTCATGTCCTCAGTGATCATCTCAGGAAGGTGCATACACAGT
Organism: Nesogale talazaci; assembly: GCA_004026705.1. Lineage (NCBI taxonomy): Eukaryota > Metazoa > Chordata > Mammalia > Afrosoricida > Tenrecidae > Nesogale > Nesogale talazaci. The sequence goes on from PVJH01028352.1 coordinate 9,067, forward strand.
GATATGGTTTTTTCCTGTTTGATGCCTGAGGTCTGATCCGTTTTACACCTCACGGTCACACTGGCTGGTGTGCTTCTTCTGTGTGGACTTGCTTACTTCTCGGCTAGTTGGCTGTTTGTTTATCTTCAGGCTTTGAGACTCCAGACTCTATATCCTTTGATATCTGGGTGCCATCAGGTTTCTTCACCATATTTGCTTAGGCACTTATTTGACTCCAGGGATTCAGGAATGGTTTAGCATCCACAAATCCATCAATATTATACACCACATTGATAAGATAAAGCATAAGAACCACATGATAATATCCATGGATGCAGAAAAAGCATTTGACAACATCCAGTACACTTTTCTAATTAAGACGCTCAAGAGGATAGGAATGGAAGGGAAGTTTCTCAAGTTCATACAAGCTATCTGTGAAAAGCTGACAGCTAATATCATAGTCAATGGATAAAAGACTAAATAAATCCCACTGAAATGATGCTCATTTCCCCCACTGCCATTAAATATTGTACTGGAGGTCCTAGCTAATAACATAAGACAGTGGAAAGACATCAAAGGTATCCAAATGGGGGAGGAGGTGGTGGAATTATTGTTATTTGCCGATGATATGATCCTGTACATAGAAAATTCCAAGTACTCCACAACCGGAGTACTAACAGCGATAGAGGAATATGGAAGAGTGGCAGGGCACAAGATTAACAAACAGAAGTCGACTGGTTTGCTGTATACATCCGACAAGACCGTGGAAGAGGAGATCAGGCGGGCAGTACCATTGATAATAGCCCAAAATAAATGGAAATAGCTAGGGATATATCTAACAAAACAAAGCAAAAAGCCTCTCCTGATTTTTATGTAAAGAAAATTATAAAAATCACCTTCAACAACAATAGAGGAAAACAAAGATAGCCATCAATTCAAAAGATAGCAAAAATAATAAAAAATAGAACAAGTTAAAAATGGTTCAAAAGTTCAAACAAATGATAAGATGTTAAATTTCTGTGCTTAATTTTTTTGAAGAAACATTTAACTATTTTTTCACAGTGGCTGCACCATTTAACATTCCCAACCACAATTGCTGAAAGTTCTGAATTTAGTATATTTTCTTCAATACTTGTTTTTCTTTTTTCCTTATAAGATAATTTTAGTAGTTATAAAATGGCATCTTATTACGGTTTTGATTTACTTAGAAAAAAAATTAAGCCCTATATGGTATTCCATCATATGGGTGTTGTTTCAGGGTACAAAGCAGACCCCAATCTCAAATATAATTTAAGGAGAACTTTTATTAAGTCTTGAAAGGAACAAAAGCAATCCAAAGAGATAGACACATCAGCAGGTGATGGAGGTCATTAACATTAGATTATCATGCCATCTGAGGATTCACAGTCAGGATGCTAGTTGAATAAAGAATGGAAAAAAGGGATTGTTGCAATCTACTAAGTGGTGGCAGATCAATATATCACAGTTACTGGTGGGACTATAGAAGTAGTTCATGACTGGATCACACATATTAAGTTTGTTAGAGATGCTTACAAGGTTGGTTCAGGAGCTGCCAACCAAGGCAGTCAGTGCACAACTGATAGGGCATGATTTATAACTATGAGACCCCCCAGTCCTGTCCGTTAAGGACACATCTAGGCAAACTTCTCAGAAAAACAGAGCTTTTGTGGGCTGGCTGGAGAGAGGTGGAGGGAATCCATTTTCTGATGGACTCTGCCTAAGGACAAGATTATCTACATCACTGATCAAAAGGAATTCAATGGAAACTTAATCCATGTGGGGACCACCTAGATTCAGGTTTTTTACAGTCATCTGTATGCTTCTCAAATGGGGTGCTCAGAAATTAAGCTCCAGTACATGTTGGCAATTCATTTGGCAGTGTATGGAAAAACATGACTAGAGAGATATTTTCAGAATGCAACTTCTTTCCACTGCCTCTTAAAATATTCTCAGTGGAGAGTATCTCTTTATGCCTTAGATAAAAATCTCACCTAGTAACCTAATCATTTGGAAGAAATTTGACAGGCAAAAGAGGACACTTAAAAGACAAAACATAGGCTTTATTCAAAAATTAGATTGCTTGATTGAACATTTTAATCTCATCTGTGCCTCCCCTTGCTTCTCCCCTCTCACCAACATACCTCAGGCATAGTTGTAGTTAAACCACAAGCTTTAAGAGAAGAATAACCACAGGGAGAGTGGTTATTTTCTTTTTTCTTTTTCCTTCCCTTATGTTGCTTAACATGGGAAAAGAAGAGAGGTAAAATAAAGCTCAACACTGACTATTATCCAGAATTGTTCTCTAGAGGCTCTTGCTTAATGTCTGCTACCATCATTCTTCTGTTGGGTTCAATGTTGGTTTCCTCTGGCTCTCTATCCAAACTGATAGAAATCCACTTACCTTTTACAATATCCTTCAAATTGGTTCTCTCTCTCAAATAGTCCATATCTCATCCATATGAAGCCTGTATTTTTCTTAGCTTGACATATGCTGGGTGCCCTGGTCCATCCCAATGCAGCCACTTCCTCCAATCCCAACACCTGTCTGCTTATCTATCCCCCTAGATTTCTTAGGCAGGATTCAGACTGTGCACGTCTAACTACAAGGACATACATTAAGTGCTTCATATGTTGACTCTGAAGCCCTCCTCTAAAGACTTGTGGTAAAGAGGTACAACCTGCAATTGATGCAGACTTGAATGGTGCTTTCTCCAACTCATTTTCCTCTAAGCCTTCTTTCAGTCTTTTCATACAAAAAATTCATGGGAAAAAATCCATAGGGAGTGAGGGGGGCAAAAAAATCCTTGATCCTTTCTTTCCCTTTTCTAACGTTTTAAAAGATCCTTTATAAACACTTGATGTTTGGAGCTTGAGGGTTCTACAGTTTGTGTTCAAATAGCTTCTTTGATGATTACTCCAGATAACTGTTCTTATATTCTATTGCCTATATAATATCATTTTTATCTTGTTACAAAATTTCCAATTTAACACAAGTCATATCTGACTTAGGACATACTGCATTTTAATGTAAATAATGTGTCTCCTATATTTATTTGTCATTTGATCCCTTTTCTTGAGAGATATTGCCAGACTGTTTTATTTTACATCAAATATAAAAAAATAGACATAGTGACATTTCAAAAATACTTGGGGATGGGAGTGGCTGTCAAAAATGTGTAAAATTGTATAATGTAAAAATACAGGTATTTGAGTTATAGTAACTGTATGTAGAAACTATTTTCCCTATGTATATCTTATCATCAGTTATATGCACTGTATACAATGTTTCAGCATATGATGTACCAATCTTATCACTCTGAGATGTTCATATTATATTTTACTGTTCAAAACATGACTGTGTCCTGGGTATGGCAATTTTCATGTAAATTTAAAAAGAAATAGGTGTTCTATTTATACCAGAACCATCTTATACAAAAAAAGTACTGGACTGGAACCTTTTAGGAAGTTGGGGACTATCTATATTCTATCATATATAAATCTTCCCATTTTCTATTAGAAAATACACTAGTGATTTCTCCCCCACCCCCAATTCTGTAAAAACACCATCACACATATATTTCTTTTGAGTGCATTGCATTGTTTTTAAACCACCTTGATTATGTGCTTTCTTAGCACACATGACATTTTAAAAAAAGTTTACCAGCTGTGCCCCAGTGGCATAAGTGGTTGAGTGCGGGACTGTGGCCTGCAGGCTTGGCGGTTAAAATCCAGTGGTGGCTCTCAGGAGTAGCACTGGGAAGCTCCCACGAACACCAGAGGGCAGTGTTGCAAAACAACAACAAGAACAAAAAATCCCCCCCCCCCCCCCCCCAAAAAAAAACCCAGCTTACCACAAATACTTTTGCTTATGTGTGTCTGCAGGTGGGCATATACCTGTATGTAGGTGCAGTGCCTCTCTGTACATGCAATTATGTGTGAGTTTGTGCTTATACTGGTCAGGCCTATTAAGTTGTGATAACTAAGGAGCTGGAGCAAAAGAGGAGTTTGGGCATCTATGAGCAATATGCAAATCTACACAGCCACCTGAGATATCTTACTGCAGGGCAAACAGTTTCAGAAGTCTTGGTATGTTACATGGACAGAATCTGATGCCTCTGACCCCTAAGCTGCAGCTAGTCAGGCTACGCTTTAGTAAGTCTGGGAAATGCATGGTTTTCCCAAAGAATTCTCCACACCTCCCCAAAGAATCCCAGGAGCTTAGAAATTTCTGAAGTTATAAGGACTAAATGATAGTTAAATAGGTAAATCATATTTAGATTAAATTTTAGTTATTGGACAATTTACTTAGATGAGTTGACTTATATCCTAACTTAGCAAATCCAAAAATATTTTTAATGTTGAAGCCTATCCAGGCTAGGTTAAATTTAGAGACTAGAAAAAAGAAAACAACAACAAAAGAGGCTGTTTTTACCCTCGCCCCCCTTTTTCAAGGCCGTTTTTCAGAAAAGTCACTCTTGAGACTGTGACCTTAGTCTATTCACTTCTGGCCCATGGAGCCTACATTTTCTTATTTTTCACACCATAAGATGCACCTGACCATAAGACACACCCAGTTTTTAGAGCAGGAAAACAAGAAAAAATATTCTGAACCAAATGTTCTGGAGTACCATACCTTCGGACCATAAGATGTACCCTCGTTCCCCACCCCCCACCCCCACTTTTGAGGAAAAAAAGTGAGTCTTTAAAAAAAAATCATTTTATTGGGTGCCATACATCACTTTTCATTATACATAGTTTGAATACATAGTTACATCCACTGTGCCAAGCACCCCCACTTCCCTGTCCTCATCAACATTCTCCCAACATCTGTCTTTCCACTTGGGCCCTTGATATGAACCTCCCTTCCCTCCCCCTCCAACCTTTCCTCCTTCCCCCCCAGTCCTCATTACTTTGCAGTCATTATTGTTTTGTCATATCTTACACTGCCAGACATCTCCCCCTGCCCGCTCCTCCCTATGTCCGTCCTCCAGATAGGAGACAGTCTGCAGATCCCCATAGCTGGCTTCCTCTCTCCACCCCACCCTCCATCCACGCATCTGGCAGCTCCACTCCCACCAATGATCCCGAGGGGTTTATCCTCCCTGAGATCCCTGCGTTTCCAGCTCCCATCTTTGCCAGTGCACCTCCTCCAGCTGGAACTACAGGGCAGAGTTGGGACCGTGGTGTTTGGGGGTAGGAAACCTTCAGGAACTAGAGGAAAGTTTTATGCTTCATTGCTACCTCACTGTCCTTTGACTGACCCATCTCCTCCCCATGACTCCCCTGTAAGGGGTGTCCAATTACCCACGAGTGGGCTTTGGGTTCCCATCCTGCTCTCCCCTTCATTCTTACTGATTTAATCATTGTTCTTAGATGTTTGATGTCTGCTCCCATTAACCCTTTGTGATCACACAGGTGGCTGCGCTTCTTCTATGTGGGCTTTGCTGTTTCTGTGCTGGATGGCCACTTGTTCACCTTCTAGCCTTTAAGATCCCAGCTACTTTATCATTTGGTGGCTGGGCGCCATCAACTTCCTCGGCTCTGTCTGCCTCTGCACCCTTTTGTCCTCAGCGATCATGACAGGAGGGTGGGCACTTAGCAATATGTTTTTTGTTCTTTGATGTCTGATAGCCTGGTTCTTCCCACTCCTCGTGGTCACACAGGCTGGTGTGCTTCTTCTATGGTAGGCCTTGTTGCATTATTTCCTTATCCTCAAGCCTTTGAGGCCTCAGGCATTATGTCTTGGTAGCGGGGTACCATTAGCCATCTTCCCCACTCTTTCTCCTGTCCCCACTTGTCCTCAGTGATCATTTCAGGAAAGTGCATATACAGTAATATTGGTTTTTCCCTGTTTGATGCCGGAGACCTGATCCTTTTGACTCCTCTCGCTCACACTGGCTGGTGTGCTTCTTCTGTGTGGACTTGGATCCTTCTTGGTTAGCTGACTTTATCTTCAGGCTTTGAGACCCCAGACTGTATATCTTTTGACATCTGGATGCCATCCGTTTTCTTCACATTTGCTTAGGCACCTATTTGACTTCAGTGATCACATTGGGCCGGTGAGCATCGTGGCCAGATTCATAGAACAAAGTGTTCTTGCATTGAGTGAATGCCTGGGTGAGCTCCCAAGGTCCAGCTGCTGCCTTAGTACTAAGCCTATATGTTCCTGAATTTATTCCTACCTTTTCATAGATAATTATTTTTACATACACAGATGCCTGTGTTTAGACCTCTACAGGTGCTGTTTGCTTTCTCATTCCTTCCTCTATTTCCTTCTGCCTTCCTCCTGTCCCTCTTTTGTGGTCGGTCTTCATTTGAGTTTCATAACTTCCTCTCTGTTACATTACACTTACTTTGGCCCTATTAGCCCTCCTCCACTCTCCTCCCCACTGATTGCGGATCACTGGTTGTTCCCCCCATCCCTGAGTCTGTCCATGTCCCCCTCCCCCCACAGCTGTTAGGAACCCTGGGTCCAATTGTTCTCTCCTACAGACCATCCAGCCAGGAGTGCTCCCTTCTTGATTTGGCCTATTTTTGGCACTCAGACCGCCTTGCTTCCCCGCTGTGTGTCTCCTGAAGTGTCCTTTGTCGCCGTCTGTAGGAAGACAGTGTGACAGGCCCTGTTGTTATTTGCCCAGTCCTGTGACTTAGGTCCCCGCAGGAGCGTAGTCCTCTGAGCATCGTGGGCAGGAATCGGGACAGCATGGGGACCCGACCTCTCCTTCTCTTCCTCCATTTCCCCCTGTCTCCACGTGGGCGTGGCATGCTGCTCACTTTCCGCCCCCTTTTCCCTGCCACACCCGCTTCCATTCAGGGAGTCAGTCTGGCTCTGGTTGTGGCCGGCCCTGTAGCTCTCTCTTTTCATGTCTCCTTCCACCGCCGTCCTCATGGTTGGGTGTTGCGTGGTAGGACCTGCACACCCGCTTCAGCTTCTGTGGAGACAAGACCCGTACTCTCCCCCTGGGTGAGTTAGTGCCCTGCTCTCTCCGTTAATCTTTTATTTCCAAACCTCCTTTTTTTCTCCCCCCATTTCGTCTTCCTTTGCTGTGCTGTGCCCAACATGTCCATCCCTGGGTTTGGTTAAAAAGTGAGTCTTTATAGTCCAAAAAATATAGTAGTTTGACCTAGTGGCTATCCTAAAGGTGGTCTCTGAAGACCACAAGAACTCCCCCACTACATATGGCTAAGGGCGCCATTTTTCTGAACATGGGCAACATAAATGCTGTACATGTATCCTGTCTTTCCCCAAATGAATACATATGGGGATTCCAAAGACATTTTATGAAAACTTCCCGTATTCTCTTTGCCCAAGAAACTTTTTTTCTTGTCTTTTTCAAAGATTGCTGTTTTTTGTGAGTGCCAGACCCCTTACTCTTTTCCTAGCAGGTTCATTGATAAAGCATTACATTTAATACATTCCGTCCATTTGAAAAATACAAGCCTCAGTGACCTCCGATTCCTTCTACAGTGCTCAATAGATTCTTTTGGTTATATCACACAAATGACACTGGGCAGCCTTTAGAGCTATATTTTCTTGATGTGTCATTCAAAAGAATTATATATCTGAAAGTTTTAAAAAAAGCACAAAAAAATTTCATTTTCATTTCATTCATTTACCATCAGATCCATTGTGGTGGTGAGATTTTAAGTAACTTGCACCTATGGGACGCTGTAAGAATAGAGTTCACCTATCAGGTCTCAACTTGATGACGCCTTCTTGGTTGTGTGGCCATGTCAGAAAGGAGGCAATGGGAACTCGTCCTTTTTGTCTGGGTCCTTCATGTTCCACTTGCCGAGACTCTGCTTCTGTTTTCATGAAAGAACGGCCTCATGTCACCTGATCCTGAAAGCCAATCAGCACTCTGCCACAATCCCACAGACCTTGGATGGACACATTCACCTGACTCTTCACCCACCAGTCGATGATCTCCTGGCATCCCCCTTTACATTTCTGTATCATTGGCTTGCAGCTATGTGAGTCTGAAGGGCACTCTGAATAACATTAAGCCCATGGACTCTGTTAGGTTGAGTTATCTGGAGAAACAAATCCAGTGACACCTAACATGTATAAGAAAGAACTTTATATCAACAAAGAATTATATATCAAGAAGGCATTGCAGCCCAACTGAAGTCCATAAGTCTGATGCTAGTTCATAAATCACTCTTGAAATTCATGTAGCCACATGTTGATGACATAAAACAGTGAAGCATGAAGCAAGACAATCACAGACCAGTGAGTACAGAGTCACATGGATACAAGGTCAGTGGGAACAGGCAGTCCCCATGGGGCTGACTATTCCTTGAGACACAAAATTCCCATCAGCAAGAAAGCAGTGGGGCAGAGGGTGTGTGTATCCCAGCTTTTCTTCCTTTTGAGAAGGCCATACTTTCAAGGAGTCATTGATAGGCTATGACTTGATTGACATGCTGGACTCCTATAATTTCATACAAATTCATGTTGACATAAAATCATCTAACTACCACAGACTTGACTTGGACTGAGCTTGAGTGCTGTTTTGATATAAAATTACTTCTTGAACTAAAGTTCTTTCTTATACATAGAAGAGTGTCACTGGTTTTGTTTTTCTAGACACTCGATCAGTCATTAATGAAAGAAATCTGAAAACTTATTTCCACCAAAGACTTGGATATGAATGTTCACCACAACTTTAGTTATACTAACTAAAACCCCAAACAGTTTTAACATCAATCAATTTGTGGATGTATTATGTAAAATATGGTCTGTCCATATCATGGAGACCCACTTAATCATGAAAACCAAAATGTTGACCACTATTGATATATTCATGACCAAAGAAGAAATCTCAAAGGAATTATGCTGAGTATAGAAGCTAGTCACGGCTGGGCCTCCTACTCCCACCACCAGAGGGCAGTGATGCTCAAAAAATGAAAAAAAAAAAAAGCAAGTCACAAAACTTGGTTCTTCATGCTTCCAATGAGATAAAATGCAATCTAATTTATAGAGACAAGAAGTAGATCAACAATTTCTTGTGAACAGAGGAAGATGGAAGAGTGGACTTGGAAGGAAAATATGACTCTTTAGAGAATGATAGAAATATCCTATACACTGATTATGGTGCTGGCTTTAGAAATGTATACAGCTATGAAAAGTCATTGCACTGCTTTTTAAATTAGATGTAGCTTAGCAAATGTTAGAAAATGATTGTTATAACTATGTTATAACTATTGTTACAACTATGGAGACAGGCATGCCTAAAATCATGTCTTCTGCACACTTATATCTCAGCACCCCTCTGAGTGCCTACATGGTCTCACTGACGGTTTATAGTAGATGCTATATTAGACAGGGTTCTCAAGAGAAACAAAGCTAGGACACTAATAATTATATAAATCTATATAGATAGAAAGATATCTAACATAAGAAATAAACAGTTAACTGATCTATAAAGCAGTACGAATGGCAGGGTGCAACTCACTTGTGTGAGACAGCCAGCACACTGGCAGCACACGAGTCTTGAGGACTGCCAGATAGTCCTCTGTGGAGCAATTTAGGCTATCTGGCCACAGACAGCAAACAGCAAGGCAGGTCACCAACAATCATCCAGATTGACAGGGTTTGATCGCCCCCAGGTCAAGAGATGTATATTCTAGTAGCATGGGGAAGCAGGGCTTGAAAGAACCTCAACTCACGGGAACATAGCCCACAGATTAGGTGTCCCACTGATAAGGTGGCCTGCAAATGGAGGCACCGAACAAACAAGGCCGCTGATTGGTCCAAAGGTCCTAGAGCAAGAGAGAGAAAGGCAAGGCTCACCAAGCCATTTATATCTCCGCCCTTCAATTAATCTCACATGTATTCCTTAGCCATATCGTCACACCAGGCCCACATATCTTCATTGGCCATGTTGTCACAACAAACCTATCTATCACAGATGCTTTATGATGAGTGAAAGAAATTTAAGACCATATGAATCAATGATTTGATGTACATTTTGGTAATAGATTTTATGTCAAATTGAATCGACTAGGATTGTAAGCTGATGGCTTATATATGACCTATGGGCTTGAATCAGACTTGAATTAGCCATTTCTACAACTGTTTGAAACATTCATCACTACAAATCTCTTTATGTATACACACACATACAAGGTTCACTGATTTGGCTTTTTTGAGAACCTATCTTAACACACCTTACTTGAGTTCTGAGGTTGTGGAGTGTATATAGTTCTGATTGCAGAGCTGATGAACAATAGAGGGGGAAATGCCAGAGGCACTTGGAAGGTTGAATTACCTCTACAGAAGTTCTTCTCTGCAAGACTATTCTGGTTCCTGATTCAGAATTTTCAGAATAGGGGAGAGCTCAAGCCGTGTGAGGAATACAGCCTGCTGTGTGCTCCAAAGTTGCTTGAAGGAAAGAAGAGCTGTTTCAGCTGCATTTCCTGGGCAGAGGATGATATACCTATTAGCAACTTCATCTACCAAGCATCAAATATTGATGGTCTGGCATTGGACAGAGACCTAGAGACACGCGTAGAAGGCACTATTTGCCAGCAGGTAGTGAAAGAATGATGAATGAGAAATAAGATATTGATTTATTTCAAATCACACACCAGGCTTATTCCCATTCAAAGGCAAAAATTAGAGAATGAATAACTTTATCCCTGCTGGGGATGCAAATAGCTTTTGGTCAGTTGCAATTTGGAGATGCCCCCAAACATACTTATATACTGGTGAGTGGATGTTTGGAACAAACAAAAGGAAAACACCTTCTCTGGATGTGAAAACATTTGACAGTAACTTTGTTAATGTATCCTTGTTCCTAAAAGAATTACATTCATCCAAGTTGCACATGCGCCTCATTTAAAGCGACAAATCAATCTGCCAGAAAAATAGTGCTGTCCTATGAAGGCCCTCCATTTCTTCTTTTCTTTTAGCCAATTCTTTTCTTTTTAATGTTTAATCGTGTTTTCCTGATATTAAAAGGCATTCAGCTTTGGGGATCATAACAAGTTATATATAACATTGCAAAGAATGGGGATTATAGAACACTCCATTGTGCCTCTGTAGATCAAAAGGCACTCATTCAAGCAGAAGAAGGGAATGCAGTATGGTTCAAAATCTGGAAAGGGTTACACCAAGGCCACACTCTCCTTCTTCCCACTCCCCATCTTACCCGTTCAATCTGCATGGTCAGCAACAATCCAAGAACTTGGGCAGAATACAGTATCAAGATTGGAGGAAGGCCTACCAACAACTTGTGATTTGCAGGAGACTCGACACTACCTGCTGTCGAAATCAAGGAAGACTTGAAATGCGCTCTGACAAAAATCTCACCACAGTCTTCAACATGGACCACAGTCCAGTGCAAAGAAAACAAAGCACTCACAACTGGACCAATCTACTACAACACAACAAACAGAACAAATTGAATGTATTAAGGAGTCTACCCTACTCAAATCCACAATTAACACTCAAGTTAACAATAGTAAAATAAATAAGTAAAACAATGCATTACATTGGGCAAATCTGCTATCCAATACCTCCTCAAGGTGCTAATGATATATCACCAGGAGAACTAAAGTACACCTGACTGAAACCATAGCACCTTGTTGGACAAGACCACAGAAGAACCCCAGAAGAACCAATGCATGCTAACCATGAGGATAAGCAGGGAAAATTGAAGGCACCATGGATTTGAAAGTATCAATGGCAGGCACAGGACAGGGCCTCTGCTCTGCCTGGCCAGGAAATGAACAAAGGATCCTGTGAAACAAGTGATGGCCAAAGGACTCTGTGAGATCTTGGTTGGTAAGCACCTGAACCTTGAAGTCAGGGTCTCATGAAAATCCTGACCCAGGGCTGTACTCAGGAGGGTTCTGAGTCCTGCTGGTCCAGAGCAGTAGCCTAGATAAGTTTGAAAGAAATGATATGTAAATGGAAAGAAATGCTGCAGGAGAGCCAAGGGTGGAGGGACAATTGGATGCAAATACACTTGACCATCTGCATAGCAGCAACTTCTCCCTTTTTAAAGTGACATTTAAAAGCCAGAAGTATTCCCAAGAGGGGGGACCCACTTTGCCTCGGAAGCAAAGTGTATTTTTTTATGCTTACTTCCTGATTTTTACATGCTGGTAATTTTTATCTCTTGCTCTTTCTATCTCTCTCTCTTTTTTCCTGCACTACTTTCTGGAATATGTCCTTTATATTCCAAACTTCTGCTGAGTTTCCTTATTCTTTTACTTTTAAAAAAGTTTCATTTCACTTTTATTTCTAAAACATCCAGGCACTTCTTATAGTTTTCTGTAGGATATCCCTAATGATGGTGAGAATCTGTGTCAACCAGATGCTTCTGGGTGAAATTATGGGTAGAACCCAACCTATCAGTCAGACTGCAGCCTGACGAAACCTCCTTGAATGTGGCTTCTTGTATTAGAGAGAGATGGGCAGAACCAAGTTCTCTTTAGCTGCATGCCTTCTCCCCATCCCAGGATCCCTCAGCAGTCTACCAACAGTATGTTAATTCAGTCCATCTTGGATTCATTACCTCTGCATCCCCCAACCAGTGGCCTTCCCTAGTTTGTCATCCTGCTTTTCTTTCATCAGCTTCCACTGCTGTGCAAATTAGGAGAAGCCTGAACAAGACTGGCTTTGACTGATTCTAAAACTGTGTAACTAATTTCTTGATCTAAATTTCACTGGTTTTGCTTCTCTAGAGAACCCAACCTAGTATACTACCTATTCTAATTAGGCAGGGTTATCTAGAGCACTGGTTCTCAAGCTTCCTAATGCCATGACCCTTTAGTACAGTTCCTCAGGCATTTTCATTGCTGCTTTATAACGGTAATTTTGCTACTGTAATGAATAAGGCGACCTCTGTGAAAGAATCATTTGACCCCTAAAGGGGTCATGACACATAGGTTGAGAACTGCTGCTTTAGAGAAACAAAACCAGGACACATATGATTATATATATGTATACATATATATATTCAGTAATAGTATATATTTAGTAATTATATGTTTAAGTGTATAGTATAGCAAGAAGGAATATAACAGCTAATTTAGTCCACAGTAGTACAGAGGACTCAGTTTAAGTAACTTTCATGGAACAGTTAATAACTGGAAATTCTTAAAGCCACATGGACATCCAGGTCCAAGGTCAAGGAAGCAGACAGTGTGTTCTTTTCTCAGGCAAGGCAGGCAGAATCTGCCTGTAGGCCACAGACAACAGGGTGGGTCAGTAACCGTTAGTAGCAAGGTTGCTTAGCAAAGCAAGTCATGATGGATCTTGAGCTCAAATTCAGTGACAGGATGCACCAGGTCCCAGCTCAAGCAAAGTTTGCACCAGCAGCATGGCACAGCAGGTCTCAAACGGTCCTTAAGCTCTAGCAATACAATACATGGCTTGGCTTGGCCCACAGGAAGTGTAACTCACAAGTTGAAGCAGAGTGCTAAACAGCAGCACACTGGTTTGATCCAAAGGGAGCAAGAGAGATGGGGAAGACCTTGCAGAGTCATTTATGTCTTTGCTCTCCAATCAATCTTAGAGCTGATTAAATTATGCCTACACAGTCCTATTGGCCTACTTGGCATGATAAACCTAACTATCACAACCCCCTTAAAAGCAAAACAAGCTAAATAACTTTGTTCTTAGTTTATTGACACAATGTCATATTGTTTATCAGAGATTTCACTGAAATAGTCTTTATTTCTTTCAATGCTCATTTTTCTGAGTTCTTGTTTTGGTCTCTGGATTTCCTTTGGAGTCTTCCTTCAGGTGTGTGGTACATTGTCTCCTGACAGTCAAGAGTGAGGCTAGAAGATTATCTGCAATTTGGACATTATCTTTAGCGTAGGCTGATATGGCTGGACTATTCCAATAGGGAACCTCTGAGAATCAGCATCTTTGAGTCTTTTTATTCTTCATACTACCCTATCTATCACTGACAATAGCCTCTGGCTTCAGGCATTTTCACCTAGGCAATACTTTCCTGAAAGCCAGATGGGAGAAGGGTTCAGTCTCAGAGCTCTGTTCCCTAACATCCACACAATGTTTTGTGACCCTTGTCTAAAGAATTGTTTTATCTTTATTCAATAATAAGTTTATAAGATTGTTTTAGGTGAGAGGCAGGAACCTTTCGGTTGTGTGGAGTTTGGGGGTGAATGTGGCTATTTCTTTGATATAGACTTTTAAATAAGCCATCTGGTTCAGTTTCATTTATTCTTATGTCTATGGATATCAAGCACCATATTTCCAGGCTCTTTTGACAGTTACATGGGATAATATGGGTGTTTCTTTGTTATCTCCACTGCCAATTGAGACCCAGTATTCTTTGATCTTATGAATCAATTGCTACTCATAAATAGAGTTTCCAGATTCAAAATTCAAATAGAGTTTCCAGTATATTTTTCCTCTTTTCTGCCTGTCTTCCTGGATTTATCTTCAAATTTTATTTATTTTTGTTTTCAGGGGAATGCAAAAAAAAACAACAACAACCCCGTGTTAAGTTTGCCATCTTTACTTGGGAATTCAAAACATTCATTTTATGCAGAAAAAATTCATTTTATTTTTTTGAATATTTATTTTAACTTGCTTTTTCTGCATTTTTTATGCAATAGGAAACCTTTATTAGAAGTAGTTTCAGAGGGGTTGTAGAGAGGAGATGAGCCAGTCTAGGTGCAGTGTAGTAGCAATGAAATGTTCTCAAATGTTCCCTCCCATCAATTATGCCAGACAGATTTGGCTAGACCAAGGGATGCACATTGGAGTCAAAAATGTGGAAGTTTAGGACAGATAATCCCTTGAGACTAGTGGGGAATGGTGACACTGGGAGGGTGGAAGAATGGTGGAGTAGAAAGGGGGAACAAATTACTCAGATGTACATGTGACCTCCTCTCTGGGGTGTGGACAATGTGGGAGGGGTGTGTGTGCGTGTGAGTGAAATGATACATAAGACAGTGTAAGATATGAAGAGGTAATAAAAATTTGTAAGTTATTGGAAGTTCATGGGGGAGGAAAGGGGAAATATGGGGAGTTGGAATTAAAAAAATAAAGAACTAGAGGAAAGTAGAGGAAGAGGAGCTTATGCTGGAGGGGTTCAAGTGAATAATGTAGATGATTGTGGCAACATGTGTACAAATATGCTTAATACGAACCATGTATTAAATGTTGTAAGAACCCCAATAAAATCTATATTAAAAAAGAAGTAGTTCACTATAAACATACAAACTAAGAAATGAATAGCATAAAGTCTCTTGTCCACAAAAGCAACACAGAAATAAATATGGTTTCAGAGAGTCTGAAATAAATAAGTATAGGAAAACAATACAGATACAGACACGTTGGATATTTTCAGACATGAAACCCTAAATCAAATAGATAACATTTTTCATGGATTTAGAGCAGTCATTTTTCAGGATTCCATAAGAAGTCACATGGTGAAAGGGCATAAACTTAGGAATGAGATAGGCCAAATTTTAAGCATCAGCTTTGTAGCTTAGTGCAATATTCCTGAGTTAGTCAGGATTTGTGACAATTACATTTATTGCTCATCAAATATCCATGGGCACCTGAGTAATTGTTTTCCTTCCATTAAGGTGGGAAGAGGGCCTATTAGGCTGAAACTTAGAATGGATGTGAATTATCTACCCTCTTTGTCTCAGTGGTGAGGAAGTCAATATTCTGATGATGCAGCTACATACGAATAAAGTCTCCATAAATATGAATCTTCTAATGAATGTGTACAGAAAAACCCTCACTAACCCACTTGGACTTTAGCAAGAGTGATGAAAAATAATTTAGCTCATTGGGGTGATTTACTTCAATAGGACCTCGCCCAACCATACTAACACAATCTTCTGTTTCCTTGGCAGTAAAACAAAAATAGTAAGGACACTCTGGCAGGTATGTTTTGTGAAATTTAATATAATATATAGAGAGAATTCTTGGCTCTGAACTTGGCATAGAACCAAATCACTGTTATTCTAATAATACTTTTTATTGATTTCTTCAGCAGAGTGAGAATATGAAATTTGATTGATCCTGGCTTAGTGCAGTATAGCATAATATAATGACAAAAACAAAATGTCAAGATCAGGCAGGATGGTATTTGTGTTAGTCCGGGTAGACTAGAGGAATAAATTCACAAACACGCATATGTATATGAGGGAGAAGTTTATATCCAAGAGGAATGGAACATTGAGAAAGCATCCCAACCCAGTCCAGACCAACATCATAAGTCTGCTATTAGCCCATATGTCCGAGACCAGTCTATAAAGCCTTCCTCAGATTCACAAAGCATGTGCAATGACACCAGGACAATCACTGGCCAGTGGGTGCAGAGTCTTGTGTACCCAGTGGTGGTAGAAGCATCTCAGTGCTGGCAGGGGTCTCCTTGAGGCTTTTCTAGCTTCAGAGGTCTGGTCCCATCAGGGTAAATCCATGTGGCTTCTCCTCTGGGATAGCTCACAGGGTATCAACTCTGTGTCTTCTCAATAGAGCATCTCCAAGGGACTGAGCCATGTCTCTCACCTTTACAGGAAAAATTCCACAGGATTTCCCAGAATTCTCAGGAGAAAGCCATGCTCACACAGAGTTCTCATTCTCTATCTCCAGATCGATATGCTAGGCTCCACCCCTACATTCCAAATCCTGAAATTGACATGGTTACATGACTGCCACAGTATTTATACCTCAGTTCAATGTTTAGCCTAAAAAGTTCCAGTTGTCATTGAATCAGTTCTCACTCACGGTGACTTCATGGGTTTCATACTATAAATGAACTACATAGGTTTTTGCTCTTTTGTTTTTTCAGTAACTGCTTTTTTTCAGAAGTAGATCACCAAGCTTTTCTTCCAAAGTAACTCAAGGTGGGGTGGTGAGGGGAGCGGTGTCAAACTCCCAACTTTTAGTCACTAGGCAGTTTATCAGTTGAACCCACTAGGGACTCCTCAACACTTTCCCGTCATATGGATTTGTACAAACAATTTAGTCTCAACCTATTTTTACAACTGTAAAACATGGATTATTACATTTAATTTTTACCTAACTTTTTCAGATGACTATAGTTATTTTTGTTGACATAGGACATAGAGTAATATACAGAAGAATCCTTAAAATTTCATAACTATTTGCTATTTTAATAGTTTTAATATCATATAATGGTTTCAAAATATTAAAATGAGTATGCAATCATCCCCACAAACAATTTTAGAACATTTTGTTCATTTTTATACTCATTATAATTATATCCCTATTAACCCCTAATTTCTCCTGACATGACCCCAAGGAATTGTTACTGTCTCTATGAATTTACCTATCCTGGATTTCATATAAAGAAAATCATTAAAAAAAAATCCCAAAAATGACAACAAAATAAAGCATTAAAAATCTCCATCAAGGAGAAAGAAGATATTAGAAACATGGAAGAAGCATAATAGCCTGTGTGATCACAAAGGTGGTGAAGGGATCTGGTGTCAGGCATCAAAGAGCTAAAATTATATCATTATTGATGAGAGGGAATACAGATTGGGAACCCAAAGCCCATCAAAAGGTGAAGCGATATCCTCTTGAAGAGGGGTTGCAAGGAGGAGATAAGCCAGTTAAGATACAGGGTAGGAGCAATGAAATATACAACCTTCCTCTAGTTCTCAAAATGCTGCCTCCCACCCACTATCATGAACTCAATTCTACCACATAAATCCAGATAGACCAGGAAAGGTACAGTGAAGTTGGAAACATGGGAAATTTAGGATAGATGATCCCTCAAGACTAGTAATAGGAGCGGTAATCCCAGGAGGGTGGAGGGATGGTGGAATAGAAAGGAAGAACCAATTTCAGGGATCTACACATAGCCTTCTCTCTGGGACACGGGCAATAGGGAAGTGAGTATTGGGACACATTGGACAGTGTACAGTATGAAAATAATAACAATTCATAAATTACTAAGGGTTCATGGGGGAGGGCGGAGAGGAAGGGAAATATAGGGAGCTGATACTGGGGGCCTGGATGAAGGGAAGATGTTTTGAGAGGGATGATGGCATAAGCGTGTAAATGTGGCCTGTATACAATCAATGTATGTATGGATTGTGATGGGAGTTGTATAAGCCACCGATAAAATGATTCATTAAAAAAAAAGATACAAAATAAAAAAAATGAATAAGAAAGGAAATCAATTGACAATATATTAAATTTTAGTCTAACTATCTGCAGTAGATCATTGTCCAGTACACTGTGACAGAGGTCAAGACTATTCAGATCCTGGTCAGTGTTCCCAGAGAGTTCAATGGAAGCTTAATTACTTGGGGACTCTGCCAATATATTTTGGATTTTGCTGTCAATTGTAACCTTTTGCAAACAGGGTGCTAAAAATTTAACTTCTAATACAATTCTCTCTTTGGTCTTGGATT
>PVJH01028353.1:0-27448 GCA_004026705.1 Nesogale talazaci
CTTCTTCTTCTTCTTCTTCTTCTTCTTCTTCTTCTTCTTCTTCTTCTTCTCCTTCTTCTTCTCCTCCTCCTCCTCCACCACCACCACCTCCTCCTCCTCCTCTTCCTCCTCGCCTCTCCTTCTTTTCCCAAACAGAAATCCAATCATCCCCAATGGATGATTTCCCGGTAGGACTTCAGCAGTTCCATTCTTGATAGGAAGACCCCAACAATTCAGTCCTTGGCTGTCCACCCAAGGTTGGCGGTACAAACCCAGTCAGCAGTTCTGCAGTGAGAGCTGTTCCCAGGTTGATTATGGCCTGGAACGCCCACTGGGACAGTTCTGATCTAGGGTCACTGTGGGTCAAAACATGGAAGAATCCCTGTGATGGTATCTGGGGCTAAGAAGGGGCGGTCTCGCTCACCTAGGGGGAGGGAGGATCCGAGGAGTCCACCATCCTCTGGGAGTTCAGAAGGAGGGCATTCTCATTTAAGGGGACTGGGTGAGACCCCTCTCATCTGGGTGGGGGAGGGTCAGGGAGGAGCCCCTCTCATCTGTGGGACAAGGGGAGACCTCGCTCACCGGGGCACTCAGGAATGTTCTGTGGGGCTTTGAAGAAGGAATTAGTTTTGGAGGCACAGCATAGGAGGTAGAGATGTGGCCCAGGCAGGGTAAGAAGCAACCCAGAGGGCAGGAAATATCCTTGGGCGAAAAGTCTCCCTCACAGACGCCCACATCCCCCAACGCCCCACCTGTGGCTGTGTTCACTCACAGGGCAAAAGGGCATCCGCAGGTGGATGGGGGGTGATCCTGGATTACCCAGGTAGACCCCACGTCATCATCGCAAGGTGGTCAGGAGGGCCAGCGGAACAGCAGGAGCTGAGCGGGTCCCTGTGGCTGGCTTTGCACGGGGAGGAGGTGGTCACCAGCCGAGGGAAGCAGGTGCTTCCCAAGCTGGGGAAGGTAAGGCCCCTGGAGCCTTGGTTGTGCCCAGGGGCCTCTGGAAGGCCTTGCTCTGCTGAGACCACGTGAGGGTACTGACCTCTAGAAAGGTTAAGACAGTGCTTCTTTGAAGGCAGCGAGTGTGGCCTTGGTTACAGCAGCAAAACAAAGCAGACGCCGCGTTCCATGCAGCCTGAGCACCATGGGGCAGCTGGGGCTTTAAGCAGCACTAAGTGTGCTGAGCCCCGGTGGCGCAGTGGTTGTGTGCGGGACTGCGGCCCACAGGGTTGGCGGTTCAAATCCAGCAGCAGCTCTCCAGGAGCAAGGCTGGGTCTCCTACTCCCACCAGGGCAGTGATGTGAAAATAAATACATAGCACTAAGTGGTGTTTTAGAAACCAAACCCAACTCACAGAGACCCTCTCCAGCAGCGGTTCTCAACCTTCCTAATGCTGCGACCCTTTCTTGCAGTTCCGTGTTGTGTGACCTCCGACCGTCACGTTATTTTCGTTGCCACTTCATCACTGCCATTTTGTGACTATGATGAATCGTCATGTAAATATCTGATAGGCAGGGTGTATTTTCTTTGTTAGAAATTGAACATAAATCATAATGATTCACCACAAGAACCATTTGTCACTCTATACTGTGAAATATCTACTTCTAATGACAAGGAAGTGAAATTTTGTCCTGAAGCATGGTGTAGCCTGGGTTACAGTCTTCACGCCGGCTACCTGTACGTGGGTGGATCTGCCTGGAGACGCATAGAGGTGCGGTGTCTCCGTTCCGAAGAGCATCAGAAATATGTGTTTTCTCATGGTCTCAGGCAACCCCTGTGAAAGGGGTGTTGGACCCCCAAAGGGGGTCTCGACCCCGCAGGTTGAGAACCGCTGCTCGATAGGGTGTCAGAGTCTACGTGTTCACAGGAGCGGGAAGTCTCAGCTTTCTCTCCGAGAAGCCAACGCTTAACCCACATTACCACCAGAGCGCCGGAGTACCTTAGAAAGTGGCAATCAATTCCCCCATGCTAGGCTTTCAAGAGATACTGAGGAGAGAGAGAGAGAGAGAGAGAGAGAGAGAGAGAGAGAGAGAGTTGCAGTGGCTGTCCTGGATGGCGTTTCTGAATCGCCAGAGTCCCTCCAGCCTCTGCCGCAGGGTCTGGTTTTAGCTACCAAGGAACTTACCTGGAAACCTCCGAGGCAGACCCTTGTCAGCAGCTGCGTCCAGGTTTGTGCCTCCTGCCCTTTCCCAAGAGGGAAGCCGGAGGGCCTCCTGGACAATAAGCGGGTCCTACGAGATTCCCCAAACACCAAGTGTAATCTCCACAGACAGCGGGGGAGAGGGAAGCGTGCTATTGTGGTGGGGTGGGCAAGGGGACTGCATGAAGAGGGCCCATGGAGGGACACCCTCGACCACCAGCTACCACTTTTTTGGGGGAATACTAGCATAAGTACCCCTGAGGACATGGAGTCAGAGCAGCACTGTACACACACACACACACACACACACACACACACGACCCTGACTTATGTCAACCCCATGTGTGCCAGACAGAACTGTGCTCCTTTGACAGGAGCTTTGCCGTGATGGGTTTCTTTTGGTGGTCGGATTGCCAGGCCTTTCTTCCAAGGCAGCTCTGTCTGGAATTGAACTGCCGACCTTTCAATTAGCTGCTGAGCTCATTAACCCTTTGCAACCACCTCACACATGAAACAAGCCAAAGACACGCCCACTGAGAGAAGAATGGAGGACTGAAATGTGTTGGATTCACTCAATGGAACACCAACTGCCAGGAGAACAAACAAACTATTGTCTCTCAACACGGGAGTCTTCCAAAAAGTTAACTTCGAGCAGGGGAGGCAGACTCAGGAGAATCGCCACACCACGCCACCCTTCGTGGAATGTTCACATAGCAGCAAAGCTCCTCTGCAGTGTGGGGAGTCAGGATCAGCGCTACTCTGGGGTGTGCCCAGTGATGAAGGCCACACGGGGTGTTCACAGGAGGCTGGGGGGTTCCGATCCTAAGTCCGGACAGTGAAAGAGAAAGGGTCACTCGAGACCATTCACTGGGTTATGTGCTGGGCAAAGGCGGCTAGTGAGAGATTGCAGAGTTTGCAGGGGGAAACCAGTCATGTACCATGCACTTTTTTTGGGGGGGGGAGCATCACTGTCTCTGGTGGTCGTGAGAGCTACCCTGCCTTGCTCCCAGAGCGCTGCTGCTGTATTTGAACCACCAAGCCAATGAGCTGCAGGTCCCCACTCAACCACTATGCCACTGGGGCTCAGCCCCATACCATGCACGTTTAGTTGCGTAAACATGCGGTGTTTAAGAAGACCAGAAAGGGCAGGTGGATGGAGAACATGGTTTATTGGTAGCTACCAGGGTGGGAGGAAAGGGATGTGGGAGGGGTTACTGGGGACTGAAACAGTGCTCGAAGCGTAGGTTTGCACAGCTGGTTCTTGTCACTGCTGCCAGCAAGCAGCCCGCCTGAATACAGTGGAATGCGCAAGTCACTTAATAGTTTTATGTACCAAAAGAGAAGAACTACTAAGATTACTTATTAACAATCCCCAATCTCTTGGTCTTTGGTTCTTCAGTTTGGAGATCACGGTTTCTTAGAGTTGACCTGATAACAAGTGGGAGGCTTCTGTGCCCACTCTTGTCTTTTTTGTGTAGTGCTTGCGGTTTTAAAAGCTTCCAAGCAGCCACTCAGGTATAACCATTGGTCACTATTCACTGGGGCATCAGAGGAAGGAGAGTTGGAAATAAGAGGAGGACATAGAATATGTAGCTAATATCTTCATGAGCAACTGCCTCCTTGGCCACGAAACCAAAAGAACTAGCTGGTGCCCGGCTACAGCTAGTGAACATTTTGATTGAGAAGTCTACGGAAGCATTGTCATCTGAAGTGGAGGGACAGTAGAAAGAAATTTCAAATTCTCACAGGCTCCGACATTCTGCCGACACGGAGAACGGATGAACTCCTGAAATGATTGCCAATCATAAACCAAAAACATTCCCTGAAATCTTTAGTCATAGAGTTTCAACTAATAAAAAAAATAATCATGCTTTTTTCCCCCCTCCACACCATTTTATCAGGACATAATCCAGACATCTTATCATTCAATACATCAGTCACATCAAGAAGTGTTGTATAATCACTGCTGCAGTTTCAAAACTTTTACTTCTTGTACTCCTCAAGATTATCTCCCCTGGACTCCTTCCTCCCCCCTCTCCTCCCATGTCTCCCGGAACCCTTAATCTCATTCTCTCTATAGATTTACCCATTGTGTTAGGCAGGGTTCTCTAGCACAGCGATTCTCAACCTGTGGGTCGCTGCAACCCCTTTGGGGAGTCTAACAACCCTTTCACAGGGGTCCCCCAATGCATAACAGTAGCAAAATGACAGTTATGAAAATAACTTTATGGTTGGGGGCCACCACCACATGAGGAACTATATTAAAGGGTCATGGGCTGAGCCCCGGTGGCGTAGTGGTTGTGTGCAGGACTGCGGCCTACGGGGATGGAGGTTCAATTCCAGCTCACAGGAGCAAAGGCTGAGCCTCCTACTTCCACCACCTGCAGGCAGTGATGCCAAAAAAAAAAAAAAAAAAGGGTCGCAGCATTAGTGTAACCTAACCAGTGATCTACCCTGCTGTTTGCTGCTTGTGGGCAGACCCTGCTTGCCTTATCCGAGGCTTGCCTGTCTGCTTCCTTGATCTGATCTTGGACCCGGCAGCCCACATGCATTGAAGGACTTCCAGTATATTAACTGTTGCACAAAAATGAGTTGAACTGAACCCTCTATACTGCTATGTGGAGTAATTAGCTGCTATTTCCCTTCTCGCTGTATAAACCTATCCTCTTATATACATAACATGTGTTCTGGATCCACCAGCCTCAAGCCACAACCAGCAGCATGGTAAAGCACGCCTCAAAAGAGGCCCCAGCTCTAGCAACATGATCTACGGGTTGGCTTGGCCCACAGGTGGTGTAGTTCACAGGTTAAAGGCAGAGAACCAGGTAAAGTAGATCACCAGAGAGCAAGGGGGGTAGGGGGGAGGAGAACACTGTGCCGAGCCACTTATCTCTGTGCCCTCCAATCAAACTGCGGCCTGATAGCCAATATAACTATCACACCCATTCTGGGGTTCATAAGAATTACGGTGGGCTGAGCCCCGGTGGCGTAGTGGTTGTGCGCGGGATTGTGGCCCACTGGGACGGAGGTTCAATTCCAGCAGTGGAGCTGGGCCTCCTACTCCCACCACCGGAGAGCAGTGATGCCAAAAAAAAAAAAAAAAAAAAGAATTACGGTGTACTCCTTGAAGAACTAGAGATGAATAGTTCTTTCGGGTTATGGCAGGGGCAGATTTAGGGGTTTTTTGGGGAGAGGGTTCGGCACTACTAATAATAAGTATGTATAAGACAGAAGAAAATACTTCTAAAATCGATTTTGGGGACGATGGCACGCAACTCTTTTAAACATATTCAAAACATTGAAGCTCATGGTAAGTGAATTATATGTCAATAAAACTTTGGGGGCTGAGCCCCGGTGGCATAGTGGTTGTGCGCGGGACTGCGGCCCACTGGGACGGAGGTTCGATTCCAGCTCCACAGGGGCAAAGGCTGGGCCTCCTACTCCCACCACCTGGGCAGTGATGCCCTTAAAAAAAAAAAAAAAAACTTTGGAAAAGGACTATAAGGATCAAATCAGTAACAGTTACTCAACAGATTAGTTCAGAAGCTCAAGGGCCGTGCACAAATCTCTGATCATGGGGAAGAACCCCTCAGGATCATCCACTCACCAGAGGTGCCTGGTGGAGCCGTGGAGGGAGGGAGAGTGTGAGCCCCCACAATTCCACTGGAGCCCCGTGAGGTAGGTGAGTCCGAGCTGACGCTGCAGGAGCTGGTCTGGTATGTGCCTTACAGGCTCTCTGCCCACACCACACAAGCCCCTGCAGGATGCGTGTGGTGATGCGGGAAGGGCGCGTGCGTGGTGACCGTGTGGGGAGGCCCCGTTCAGTCTGAGTTAGCGCTGGGGCAGGCTTCCCATCTGAGCCGTGCGTGAACGTGGGCGAGTGATCAAAGCCGAGTCCCAGGCTCCTCACCCATCCTATGACTGCCGCCACAATCTACTTCCAGAACAGCCGAAGGAAACCCTGCACCCCCACCCCCACCTCCGTCTGGTCGCAGCCTGGCGTGGGGCTGTCTGTCCCCACCAGACCGAGTTTCTTTCTGCGGAGCTTCAGGGGGCCCTGAGTTGGGCGGGCATTGTTAAGAAGGCAGCCAGAGCCGGTTAAGGAAAATCGCCCCTGTTCACACACATTCCCTCTGGTGAGAGAAAACCCTCCTGGGAGAGTTCTGCCCTGACCCACTGGGCTGTGCCACACGTGGGAACCGAGAATTATTGCAGGAGAACATGACCCACCCGTGCATATCGCCTCTCGATACCAGCGGGGGCCTGAGTCAGCCTCACATACATTTTGAGCCAAAGTGGGCAAAGGAATACGTGCTGTACGGGCCCAGTCGACGGAAAACAGGTGAGATCCGTTTGCGGTGATGGGACTGAGAATCATGATCGATGTCTGAGGACGGAGAGATTCTATATCTTGACCTGGGTAGTGGCTGCCTGGACACACTCATGAGGAAGACACTCATGAGCAAGATGCCTGGGACTGGCCTCTTCAGCCCCGTGCATGTTACTGTGATTTATGCTTTATTCACAGACCATGAACATTTTAAAAACGGGCCTCCTTTCCGGCTACAAAGGTCTCTTGCAGAGAAATGATCAACTTCTGAGTTGTGGCTCCAGGTGCTTCAGGTATGAAAGGGGATGATTTGTTCTTTCAAATGGGTGGAGGGCTTCCTGACACCTGCCTCCTGGTACCAACCAGCCCCCTCCTCCCTGGGCCAGCAGCTGGTGAACACGTGGTGGGCATGCTCTCTGCTATGCAGAAACCTCTCCTTGGCCTTCACTGGCCAAAAAAGAAAGAAAGAGAGAACGTTGTTGTTGAACTTGCATTTCTTTGAATGAAAGTGAATTTGAACTAGCACTGTGGTCCTTGGCTTTTCTGTTTCTTTGTCGAAAGCCTAACTTTTCAGAGTACCATGTCCAGATAACCGGAAAGATGGCTCCCCTCCAGTGAGCATGTCAAAGGCTCTTTCTTTGTAACCTTCTTCCTTCTGGGCGTCTCTCAGGAAGGGGTGTCTAGGGTGGGGTGGGGGGAGTGCAGTGTACCTTCTTGCAATTAGTTATAACCCACGGCCATCAAGTGGAGCCTGATTCAGTGTAAAGTGACAGACGTCCCGATTTTAAACAATTTTCCCCACGTCCCACGGTGTTTTAAAAAAGTCCCGATTTTTGGAAAGATGCACGACAAGCTAGGGAGCGGCGGGAGAACGGGAAGGGAATACACCCCCTCTACCCCCCCCCCCCCCGCCTTCTGGTCAATGGTGTCCCGCTTTACCAATGTTAAGATCTGGTCACTTTGTCATAGTGACTCCGTGGGGCCAAGAGCAGACAGCCTCACCTCTCTCCCTGAGCGTGGCTGACGGTTTGACGCGCTGACCTTTCAGAGAACAGCCACATCTTAACTCTCTGCGCCACCAGGACTCCACAATTCTAGTAACTGGGAATGGAACTAGCTGTTCACGGAGGCTAGATGAAATCGGCTCAAAGTCCCCAAAGCTGGTGGCTCTGCAGGACCCCAAAGTTCTTCCCACACTTTCGAGGCCCCTCCATGGTGGCTGCCTCGCAGAGCCCTCAAGGCATAGTGCCCTTCCTCCTCTACTTAAACCCAAACCGCACTCCTAGGGGCCCTGGCGGCCAGAGCAGAACTGCCCCACGGGCTTGCAGAGGCTGGAACTTCTCCCCCTTCCCCCACCCCTCCAAACTATTTGTGAGTTTAGCAAACGGTGCTGAGAAGGAAGGGGAGGTGACAGACAGAAGGACTGACAACTCCTTCGTGTCCAAGTTTCTCTTGGCAGCTCCCCTCTCTGCTCCCCGCTCTGCTCCGTTTCTGCCATACCCCTTCCCTAGGACGTGAGATATTTGCTCTTGTCCCACGTGGGGCCATTTAACCAGCAGGCTGAATGCCCTGCCCTTGGATCTGAAGCGTCCGTCTAGCCTGCTCGGCGAGGCCAGCAGTTCACACCCAGAGCCATTCCTCAGAAGGCAATTTTCTTCTATGTACAGTTCTACTAAATATATTTTTAAAATTAAAATAAAAAGATGTAGTCTTGGAAATCATCAGCCCTGGGTTCACTGGGGGCAATTCGACTCTGTCCTGTAGGATCGTGCTGAGGCAGATCCGAGAGTTTCCTGGCGATCCGTGAGTTTAGAGCCTGCTGATCACTTTATTTTCCCAGAGAACAACTCAAGGTGACTGAGGAAGATGCACTTTTTGATTGTTACCTTACCACCATTACTGCAGAGCTGGGGTGTCTCCCAGGCTCCGACCAGTGTGAGGGGGGTGTGAGCAGGTCCTGGAGCCCAGGCAAGCAAGCTGCCTGGGAAATGCAGGGGAAGGACTGGGATCTGGTGCTTCTATTCTGGGGCCCATCAAAGGATTTAGAATAGGGCTGTGTCTTGAGTAGAATGCCTGGAAGTTTCCCAATCTGGCTGCCGAATAAACAGCAGGGATGGAAGGACATTGTCAGGCGCGGCCATCAAGAGAAGGCTAACGAGGAATCGTCTTGAGGGCAGAGGATGGACCTAGGAGACTTTTCTGAGGAATGGCCACCTCTCCGGGTCTGGAACGTTCTTCAAATTTCCAGGAAGCATATTCAACCGGGGCCATTAAGGCTGAGACAGAAGGGCCTCGCTGTGGAAAGATCTGAAGAAATCATTAAATATGTGTAGTATTAAC
Source organism: Nesogale talazaci (assembly GCA_004026705.1). Classification (NCBI taxonomy): domain Eukaryota; kingdom Metazoa; phylum Chordata; class Mammalia; order Afrosoricida; family Tenrecidae; genus Nesogale; species Nesogale talazaci. The sequence continues at coordinate 8,790 of PVJH01028353.1, forward strand.
CAGACACTCAGGGCATCATGAAGATCAATGTCATAGTCTGATTGTCCTGGGGAGGAGAGAGAATTGTCAGTCTTCCACTGTACTTGGCTTTTTTTTTTTTTTGTAGTCCCAATCGTGATACTTTTGTGTTACATGTATGATTGAGTTTTTCTTGCATCAAATGACAACGGTCAACATTTAATGTTGTCAAACCCTATCCTAAGGGCTGTCTGCATATGCTTTGATTGTCTACAGCAGTGTTTTCCTGGGGGAGTGCTGAATGACCCAGGGGGTGGGTACTACAAAAGTAAATACCTCCTTTATTCTAGAGGATCGGTTATGGTTACAAAAGTGCTTAATTACCAGCAAAGGGAGTGGGGGAGTGCAGAGTGATTTTTTTCTTCTTCTGAAAAGGGTAGGCTGAGAAGTTTGGAACCTCTGGGCTCGAGGACCTTAAGTTTCTTCTTTTTTTTTGGGGGGGGGGGCATCACTGCTCTCCGGTGGTGGGAGTAGGAGGCCCAGCCCCACTGCTGCAATTGAACCTCCGTCCCAGTGGGCCGCAGTCCCGCGCACAACCACTACGCCACCGGGGCTCAGCCGACCTCAAGCTTCTTGTCTGTAAAGTAGACTTATACAGCGGATGATGACTTGTCTCATTTTTTGTAGTTCTTTCTTCCCAACTGAGCACACCCGCCCCCCCCCCCCAACTTCTGGTGGCATCAGTTCCAGGTGAGGGATGAGTTCTGGGATGAGGGGGCCTCAGGGAGACCAGGCCCAAACTCACAGAATGTTGTTGAGCACTGTGGGTCTGTGTAAGCAAGGTGGCGATAATGGGTTATCTCAAGACAGGTTCTTGATGCTCCCCTAGGCTGGAGGGGGTGGTCACACAGACTGGCTAGGTTTGGGGCGTCAGGCATGGCTAGCCTGAGAGCCCCCTAAGGCCAGGCACTACCTTAATCCAGCCAGTATTGCTGTGCCTAGCACAGAGCCTGGTACACAGGTGGTACCCGCTAGGTGTCTGTCCTGATGGGCTCAACAAATGCCCTGCCCTCTGCCAGGCCCATGTTGAGCACCTCATGGACCTCTTCTGTTAATTCAATTCCCCAGCCAGCCAGTTCCGGACAGGTGCGACCTCTCCAAGCAGAAGTGCCTCCCAATGCTGAGACAATGGCCTAAAGTGACGCGGGCTATTGCCAGGCTCAGCAAAGTCAAGACTCTGGAAAAGAACTGTGATGGCACCATGGTGAAACTCTCAGCTTGCCGACTACAAGGTCAGTAGTTTGAACCCACCAGTCACTCCAGTGGTGGAAGAGGAGGCTCTGGGTTTCTGTGGCGATCGCAGCTGTGGAACCTCCCCTCTGAGGAGCCATGACCAACTCCCCAATGGCAGGTAGTTTAACTCCAGGAACTTGTGACCTCCCCTGCGACAGGAGCTCCTCCACGCGCCATCCCTATGGGGTCCCTCTGCCCCTTGTCACCTCTGGCCTTCCCTGGCGTCTCCCCTCTCTCAGGATGGTGCTTTCCGCCACGTCCACCCTCAGGGCCAGCCTGTCAAGCCCCTGGTGGCTCAGGCCTGCATGTCCACTCCAGTCCTCTGCCCAGAGTCCAGATGCTCCCCGCCTCGGATTTTGCTACTGGTTATTTAATCCTCCCGCATGTGGCTCCTGCTCAGAGGCTTTCTGTGATGTCCAGGTCTGTCGGGGGCAGCCCCAGGGGCCACGCTTCTCTGCTGATTCAGGGTCTCCATCCCTCCTGCACTCTGCTTCCACTCCGCTGCCCCTTCCACGTGGCTCCTCTCCCTCCCACCTCTACTCAGGGGAGTTCTCCATGCCTGGTCTGTGTCCTTCCTCCAACCTGGTGCAGCTCTTCCTCCCCATGAGACGCCACGTGTGCCTTGTGCCGAAGCAACTTCCAGGTTCCTCTCGACACCGAGCGTGAGAAAGGGAGTGACTGGCTTTGGGAGTTGGAGATAATGTCCCTGTGGGAAGCCTGTGAGGATTGCCTCAAACATTGTGACCATTGTGAGGATGGCCAGGACCCAGTGACAATGAGTCAGACCTATGGGCCGGCACCTAACAATAAGCACCTCATTAGTAGGAGGAGGTGGACAACAGAGCCAGTGTCTCCCAAATTCCAGCCATTGACGCACCATGGACACTGCTTTATCCTTTGTTATGGGTGAGGCAGCATCCTCCCCCAAGGTGGCTTAAGTCCTGCCTCTAAGCCTCTGGCCACTGCCCCACTGAGGCCTGAGATGCCTTTGGGAGGTGAATTCCTGTCGGGTATCTTCTGAGTCACTCCTTTATGAGATATAAGACATTACATTCGAGGTACAAGCAGAGAAGGGGTAAAAGGGGGTAGCTGTCCCATGTCAATTTTCAAGAAACCAAGAGGCAGAAGCTAAAAAGACCAGGACCTTCCCCTAGAGCCGACAGAGACAGGCTTCCCCTGGGGTTGGCACTCTGATTTTAGGCTTTCGGCATCTTCAACTGCGAGGAAAGACATTGGTTTGCTAGCACCGCCTATTTCTGTGACAGCAGTCCCAGAGAGCAGAGCCTCCTTGTCCACAGTGCTGTCACTGCCCGCTCTGTGACAGGAAACTGTGGCTTACTGCAGCTGGAAGACCAGAGTCGTAAAAGTAACCATGAAAATAAACACACAACTGATAAAGAAATATGTGTGAAACCTCAAATCCTCTTTGATTCTGGGAAAACATGTACTAGATTGTCAAAGGTTTCTTTAGCTTGGATGAGAGAGAGAGAGAGGAGAGAGAGAGAGAGAACTTCAATATTGCCACTGCCAGATGCTTAATGAGCACTCTGTCATTTAATCTTCATGTCAGTATTAAGAAGCTGGTACTGTCTGCACTATCCCTCTTAAGAGGCTGGGGACATGTATGCTCAGAAAGGTTACATCACCAGCCCATAGTCACCCAGGAGTGCCAGTGCTGGACGGAGCACTGGAACCAACCCAAACCCACTGCTGGGAGGTCAGCGCCAACTTCTCCCGCCACCCTATAGGGGACAGCCGAACTGCCTCAGTGCATTTCCATAACTGCAACTCTTTAGGGACCTACTGCTTCCTTCTCACTCCCACCAGGAGGACTTCTTGGAAACTTAGGTGTATGTCCCCCTCCTCACCCCCATCTGATTTACATCCCTGTAGGGCAGAGGCAAGAAATCAGGGCTGCAGGGTTTGAACCTCAGCTCTGGCAGAGAATCCCAAATTTCTGACCCACTCCTGGAGCAGCAGCTGTGGCTTTGAAACACTAACCTTTCAGGGAGCAGTCTAGTATTTAACTCAGGGGCGGGTGCTCCTTACTGGATTCACTGGGGAGCTTTAAAAATAAAAAATTAAGGGTTGAGTCCCGGTGGTGTAGTGGCTGTGCGTGGGACTGCGGCCCCCAGGGACAGAGGTTCAATTCCAGCAGTGGGGCTGGGCCTCCTACTCCCACCACCGGAGAGCAGTGATGCCCAAAAAAAAACAAAAAACAAAAATTAAAAATTAAATAAAAAAATTAAACCAATTCCTTGGACCTACCCCTAAAAGCTATAGTTTCCACCCAGGATTTTTAGGGGATCCCTGTGACCAGCAGGGTTTGATATTGACCATGTTAAGAGCCTTATCAGTTATCACATTTAATCCTGGTCAGAGCTCTTTGAGGAAGGGAGGCAGATGACAATGGTGATGTTCTATAACAAAGATACAAAGCCTCTTCTGGTTAATAAGCTAAGGTCCTAAGGGGAAAAGCTAAAAAACAAAAACAAACAAACAAAAATCTCATCATCTAGTGTTTCTGACTTATAGCGAGCCTATGGGACAGGGTAGACCTGCCCTTGTGGGTTTTGGAGACAGTAACTCTCTTAAGGAAAAAGTCTTACCTTCTCCCCTCCCAGTGGAGCATCAGATGTTTTTGAACTGCTGACCTTGAAGTTAAAGCCCAACTTGTAACCACTACACCTCCAGGGCTCCTTAGCTCTGGCAAAGAACCCCAAATTTCTGACCTGCAGCCCTGATTTCTTGCCTCTGCCCTACATGGACTAAATCAGAGTGGGGGGTGGGGGTGGGGGGAGGGGGCACACACACACCCAAGTTTCCATGAACTAAAAGGAGCAGCTCTGATACTGAAAGTTCTTTCTTACCCCCATTAAGCATATAAGGGGGGGGGGGTGATGCCTGCAGCAGCACCCAGAAACAAGGCCAAAGAAGAGCGGTGAATAGTGGCCCCTTGCTGACCAGAAGCTCAGGCTGGTCCCGGCTGTTGCACGGCCTCCAGTTCTCTGATGGAGCCTGGTTCTGCGTCTGCGGCCCGCTCTCCCGTGGCCTGCCAGGATCATGGCTGTCCGGGCACTGTTCTGGGCACCCCGGGCAGGTGTTGACGTGCAGCCAGCGTCGTGGGTGCGGCCGGTGTCTCACCACTGGGGGAGCAGGGGGCACTCACTGCCCACTGCGCGGAGGCCTGCAAGACCCTGCTGCTTACATGTAAGGGGCGTCACTGCCCACATCCGAGGGACGTCATTGCTGACATCTGGGGGACATGGGGGGGGAGGAGGGTTCCCAGTGGCGGGCGGTAAAGAGGTCACCGTCCACACCCCGCGCCAGCGCAAGGCCACTGTTGGGAGGTCCCCGTTTTACCCAGGCCTGAAGATGCCCCGACAGCGGCCATCGCCGGTCCGTCCTCCAGGCTCGGGCGCCCGCCGAGGCAAAGGACCCCTGCCCACTCCAAAGGCCTCCAGGAGGCAGCCGTGCGCGGCGGCCCCGGGCGCGCAGCCTGGCTGTGACGGCACAGAGGGCGGCCACACCCCCCGGGGAGAGGCCGGGTGGGGCCCGCAGGCCGCCCGCAGCTCAGTCGGGCGCCTCGGCGCAGGGTTCCAGCCCGCGCTGCTCCGCAGGCCACCCGACGGGCCCGACGGACACTCGGCAGGGCAGGGGCGCGGCGCAGGGCCGGCGGGACGGGCGGCGGAAGGCGCCCCCCACGTCGAAGCCGCCTTCGCAGGGCCCCAGCATGGCTCGGGGCGGCAATCAGAACTGGAGTTCGGGGGAGGCGGAGGGGCGGCCCGAAGAGCAGGCGCCCGAGGACAGCAGGTAAGCGGGCCGGGGCACGGGCGGCCGCGCGCGGCCGGGGCGCACGGGGAGCGGGAGCGCGGCGCGTGCCCCGCGGGCGGGCCGCCGCCGCCGCCGGAACCTGGGCGAAGGTTCTGGGTCTTTGTGGCGTCACCGTCTCCCGGGCGGAACCTTCCGCGGGTGCCGAATAAAACCCGGCGCGGAGGAGCCGGCGGCCGAGTGCGGCGCAGCGGACGCGGGGAGGCGGGCGCGCGGGCGCGCGGGCGCGAGCCCAGGGCGGCGGCGGCGGCGGCGGCGGCGGCGGCGACCGCGACCCACACGCGCGGCCCGGCGAGGGGCCCGGCGGGGGCGTCTGGGGTGCGCTGACCGGCCCGCCCCGCCCGCCCCGCAGGGACAAGATGGTGAAGGAGACCCAGTACTATGACATCCTGGGGGTGAAGCCCAGCGCCTCCCCGGAGGAGATCAAGAAGGCCTATCGCAAGCTGGCGCTCAAGTTCCACCCGGACAAGAACCCGGATGAAGGCGAGAAGGTTCGGGGCCGGGCGGGCCCGGGGCCACCGTGCATTATTCAGCCCCGGAGGGCGGGCGGCGCCCCTGCATTATTGAGGGGGGAACCCGAGCCGCGCGCGGGGCGCTGGCGCGCTCGCCTGGCACCGCGGTGCCCGCGGCGGGGTCGGGGCGGCGGGCCCCGGTGGCGCCGCCGGCCGGGGCTTTTGGAGAGGCTTGGGTCCGGTGCCTGGGGGGTGGGGGGTGCCTTAGGGACGCGGGCCCCTCGTGAGCCCCTGCGTGGCTCATTCGTTCCTCCGGTCACTCCACAAGTGTTCAGGGAGCCGTGGGAACCCTGCCCCGCGCGGCTTGCAGGTGTTCCGCGGGGGGAGAGAGGCAACCAGCCAACAGTGGCGGGGGCAGGGGGGGGTCCGAGGTTCCCCCCCATCCCACCCCCAGCCCCCAGGAAGTTGTATTTTGGCAGGGAGCTCCTGGGAAGGCATCGTTTTTTTTTAGGTTGATATTCCATTCGGAAGCATGAGCCCAGGAACGAGGTTCTCTTAATGAGGTGTAGATCCCCCGAGGAGCCTGGGGCCTCTCTCAAGACTGGCTGTTCATTCTGTGGGCCTCTCCCGGCCTGATGAAGGGGGTCAGACATGGAAGAAGCACCCCTCCCCTCCTCTTTTGGAACAGCCATAAGAGCTGTGGCCTGGCACCTCCTCTTCCCTCTGTGTTTCAGGTTCTCTATGACTAATGGCCCATGGTTGGCCTTAAGTATCACTAATAGGCAGAAAATGCTTTGATGATCGAGTGACATCTCTCTCTGCTTGTCGGAGGGTCAGGGATGCTCAGGAGGCACCCCAATAGGTTAGGGCCCTTCACTTCCACCCTTCCTCTGGGAACACTCCAGGTTTCACGTGGGGGTGGGGAGGAGGTGGCTCTGTTGTTGCTACTGACAATGACTTTCTGACGGCCTTTGAAGTCACAGATCCATGACCACTAGCGTTCAGACCCGCCAGTCTCACAATACCTGTCTGCGTCGCTTATATTCCAAGCTGGAGAAGGCTGCTAAGGAGGGTTGGCCGGGTGGCAGCAATGATAGAATATTTATATTTAGCCTCCTGTGCTGAACGCGGCTGTCACAAGTTTGAAATGCTTTCCTGTGAGACCATTTGTCTGTTGCCGCTCGTGCTCTTTCTCATCTATATTTAGGTGGCTTACTGTAGCTTTTCAAGTCACCAGCTCCATACGGGGTGACTCACAGGCAGGCTTCCTAAGTTCGTCATGCAGACCCTCCTTTAAGGTGAGCGCGTCTGGACTTCTCACTCCACCGCCCAGCAGCTGGACAGAAGGCAGCGAGCGCACGGGCAAGCCGCCTGGTCCTGGCTTCAGGTCAAACCTCCCAGCATTTAGCAAGCGTAAGTTCCTGACTCGGTAGCTTTGGGCTGGGCAGACTCTGCTTTGGGAGTTCTGAAGCTCTCTCGTCCCCTCGTATAGGTCTGACTTGTGCCACCCATTGGGTGGCCGTCGCCCTAGAGACACCTGTCTGGACAGGTGGCTTCTTATATACTTAGAACCCAGGAGTGAATTTGTGTCACCACAGGGTCCCACGGGTCCCTTGCAGCCTGCGGAGGTTTCCTGATGTGCCTCCGTCCAGAAAACTGGCTCCTCCCTCCCTCTGCTTTAGTTGAGTTCTCAGTGAAGGCGTCTTCGTACACTGACCCACTGCCCTGGCACTCAGGCTGCAGCAACGCCGTCCCTTCCTTCATGCTGGTTGCCCCAGGCAGTCCCATGACATGGCCCGGTCTGGCGGGAGAGTTGGGTGGAGATGCACTTTCAGGTGCAGGAAGCGGGAATTGGGAGACCTGTGGACATCGGAATTGGAAATCAAATCCTCATTGGAATGAGGAGACCGGGAGGACAATTTTCTAGAAGTTCTGTGCTGTTCTCCAGAGAGAGCGCATCCATTCTCACTCCTGTTCTGGCCCTCCGTGCCACGGACACTGTGCTGGCTTTTTTCTGTCTTGTGTGCCTGGAGTTTTGTTCTGGTCCACTTTTATCTGTCACCCGTAGAACCTGTTTTCCTTCCCTCCTAAGTTTAGTTTTCTTCCTCCTAAGTTTGTCACTGTATTATTAATGTCGCTTCAAAAATAGATTAAGCTAGCCCTCTCCCTCTTGTTCCAGGACAACTGAGAAGGCCACTGGGTGTCAGTCTTTGTTTTCTGCTCTGTTGTCCCCTGTTGCTAAGCATTGGGTAGCCCGTGCTGGTCGCCGGGCACTCTGTGTGGAGCCCGTCCTGTGTGCAGTGGGTTTTCTGTAAGACGCAGGGCTTGGCCGGTTAGTGACACGGTCTCTCCCAAGTGCATGAACCAGGGGCGCGTTCTTGGCCTGGACCCTACCCACCTTTTGAGACCAGTCTGGCCTTTGGGTCAAATTCGCTGTGAACATTTAGTTAGAGGCACTGGATTTTTCCCATAAACATATCAAAAGAGAGAGTGTGGCCCTGCACAGCTCTTCAGCCTACCCTCTGTCACGGGATAGCGCTGGGCCTGCTGGATCCCAGACTGTTCTTTCTCCACCGACGGTTTTCTCACAAGTTCTCTTCCATGAGCTTCAAAGCCACTTATCTTCTCAGCTGTGTGGTGATCCACAGAGGGCCTGGGGCAGAGGCTCACCGTCAGAGAAGTGAGGCGTCTATCTGCTGTCCCCCACCCCGTGGTGAGAAGCAGGCCCAGAAGGGACTGAGGTAGACGGAATGCTGGGACCCGAGAGATGGGCTAGACCCCATCCACAGCAGTTAGCTCTGAGCCTCTCTGTGGTGTGGGATCTGGCCTCTGATTGCATGCTTCCTGCTCTACGAAATCCCTACCAGCCTTTCCATCCTCAATCACCGACTTCCTCTAAGTCCTGTACCTTATGAGTGTCTGGGGTGTTTGGTGAGGGTTTCAGGAAGCGTGTGTACCTAACCCTGGGCCTCCACACCAGGCTCACCTTGACCTTTCCGATGCTCTTCCTTTCTGAGCCCCCGATACCTGCATCTCAAATTTCCAACTGAGGAATGGGGCTGATGGTGGTGGTGGTCATGGTGGATGATGCCTGATAGAAATAATGTGAGAATTAACATTTCAAAAGTCCTAACTGCCTTATGAGCTACCTCTGAGCTCCGAGACCTAGAGAGGCAGAGAAAACCTGTCTCTGCCGTTTGTCTCCATATTCGTCCTGTCTCCAGGGCACTCTGTATGAGTCACGGAGCCAGCGGCAGCGTGGCAGCATATTTATAGAGAAACTGTGATGCAGAGAGGGTCCCGAGCCGCCCCCTTCTTCACAGAACTGGAGCCAGTCATTGAACACAGCTATAGTGACTACCCTCACCACGCCTGGGCAGCCAGCCAGGGACAGAGCTGACGTCATCTCTCGCCCCCCCCCCCCCCCCCCCCCCCCCCCCCCCCCCGCGCAGCTAGCTGAGGGCATCAGCCGGGGGCAGGAAAGGACACGCTCTGGCTCTGGCTCTGCTCGGGTGTTGGGTAGGTGGGGAGAACGAAAGCAGGGGAGGGGAGAGGGAATTTCTGGGAATGGGGTGGCAACTTTAAAACAAGATCTAGAAGCTTCTGAGAAGGTAGCACTTGAGCCAAAGCCTGAAAGAAGTGCCGGCGAAGCAGTGCATGCTGGGAAGCTGAGGAACAGCAGTGAGGATGCTGAAGCTGGCAACGGGGAGTGAGGCGCATAGGGCATGAAGGCAGGGCGGCAGATTGGTTTGTTGATCAGAATAAGGACTGGTTTTACTCTGAGTGAGAGGAGTCGCCGTGGGCTCACCCTGCTGTTGCGTGGACGACACAGAAAGCGGGGGTGGGGTAGGAACTGGGGGACCAGTGAGGAGGCCACTGTTGTACTCCTTAACCAGGTGGCCCTGCCAGGGCAGGCGTGCTCGCTCTGGAAAGGGGCAGATGTGGAGTATTTTAGCGTCTTGACTTTATTTTTAAAATGTCCTTGCCTATAGAAAAGATGATCCACTGGCAGCAAGTATGTATTTTCCTTATCCATTTCTTTTTTCTTCTTTGTTATTTTCTTTCTTTTTAACAATCGGGCTGAGCCCCGGTGACGTAGTGGTTGTGCGCGGGACTGCGGCCCACTGGGATGGAGGTTCGATTCCAGCAGTGGGGCTGGGCCTCCTACTAACACCACCTGAGGGCAGAGATGCTCCCCCCCCAAAAAAAAGATCATTTTATTGGGGGCTCATACCACTCGGATTACAATATATAAGTACATTGTGGCAGTATTTACATCTTTTATTTGGGGGGGGGCTTGTATGACCCTTAACCACAATCCATCCATACATTGTGTCAAGCACACCTATACATTTCTTGCCATCATCATCCTCAAAACTTTTTTTTCCCCCCTCAAAACATTTTCTTTCTACTTGAGCCCTTGGTATCAGCTCCATTTCTTTCTTTTTAAAGTTCGATGGACATATAATCACCATCTCATACATTTCAATAGTTCACTCACCTTCATAAGAGTTACACAGCTGGGCTGAGCCCTGGTGGCGTAGTGGTTGTGCACAGGACTGCGGCCCACTGGGATGGAGGTTCAATTCCAGCATGGGGCTGGGCCTCCTACTCCCACCGCCAGAGAGCAGTGATGCCCCCCCCCCCAAAAAAAAAAACAAAAACCAAACAAACCAAAAAAGAGTTACACAGCCATCACCACAATCAATTGCAGGGCGTTTTTTCTGTCTTGTCCTCATTGTGGGCTCACCGTTCCCCACCCCCCAATACAGGACCCTTCAGGAATCTGGGTGTCTTCCACGTGCAAGGGCTAATCTTCTGTGCCATCCAGTTTCAGCTGGGTGCTCCCAGAGTGAGCACTGTCATTTCGATTGGTCTTCTTCTTGGCTAACGCTTTTGAGAACAAGTCGCTTGTATCTTAATCTTTCAGCCCTCCCTCCTGTCACACTCGGCCCCACACTCGGTCGCTCCTGGTTCTGCCATAGGTTTCTGCTCTCTGCTTCTGCTTCCCCAGAAGGGGATGGCCTTCCTCAAAAAACACTCTCTGCCATTCAGCAGGCTGGAAGGTCCGAGGGAAGGCGTTTTCTTTGCAGTGAGCTCGGGGAGGGGGGGCGGTCCTGGGAGATCTCCTGGAGTCTTGGCATCAGCTTTGGCTCTGGGAGCCTCTCAGTATAGGGAGCCAGGTCCTAAGGATGCTTTCCTTTCCTTGACGACAGTCGGCTCTGTTCAATCTCTCTCCAACATGTAGCCTCGGCCTGCCACTCCCATCTTGCCTCATGATTCTAACCATCTCTCATCTTGCCCCACTGACGTTTTAGAGAGGAGGATTTGCAACATACAGAATCAAAGCATCAGATCTCAAGACGGAAGGTAACCAGACCAGGATGCTTCTGAAAGTTTGTGGAAATAGGTCTATTTTCTTTTTTTCTTTTTGTTTTGTTTTTGTTTTTTGGGCATCACAGCTCTCTGGTGGTGGGAGTAGGAGGCCCAGCCCCACTGCTGGAATTGAACCTCCATCCCAGTGGGCCGCAGTCCCGCACACAACCACTACGCCACCGGGGCTCAGCCCCTATTTTCTTTCTTTCTTTTTTTTTTTGTGGGCATCACTGCCTCTTGTATTCAAGGGCACTACCCAGCCGCCGCTGAATTTGAACCGCCAAGCCTGTGGGTTGCAGTTTCGTACTCAACCACTACGCCACCGGGGCTCAGCCCTCCCTATTTTCTTTTAATACCATTTTTCCATGAACTTTTTGAAGTACCTCATATGATACTGAAAATCATGGTCTGGCCAACTTGACACATTTTTTTGTGTGTGGGGGGGTGGGGGTGGGCACATAATTTAATCTATAACACCAAAGTACAGTAATCATATTCAAGACGTTTGACACTGAGAAAGATTACAGCTTAATGTTTGCTTAAACTTTTTATCCCCTCGCCAGTGTAGGAGCCCCCCCTCCAGACTCACACATTGCAGTGAGTTTACTTGTTGGCCTCCTTTAATCTTGTCTTTCATGACATTGGCATTTAAGAGAAATTTTCAACAGTTTTATTGACATATAATTCACATACCATTACAATCCAGTGGCTTAAATGTATTAAAAGTTGTGCAATCATCACCACAATTGATTTTTGAACATTTAAAAAAATGTTGTAACCATTATTATTAGCTCCTCCCCATCCCCCTCCCAAGACCACAACCCCAAGATTAACTAGCTGTTAATCTAGTTGCATTCTATGCAGTTACCTAACCTGGATTTCATGTAAAGAGAACCCAACAAAAAGGCCCAAGGGCAGCAACAAAATAAAACAGAGAAGCCTCAATCTAAGTGGAAGCAGGAGATAATAGAAAGTAGCACAAATTAAAATAGGTCAAAAATGAAATACATTGTTACATTGTTAACAACTCTATCCGGAGTAGTCCTCCTTCCAGTGCGCTCTCTCCGCGTAAGACTGTTTCCATCCCCATCAGCTGTCCCAGGGAGTGCATCCGGGGCTTTGCAAGTAGATTTTGGACTTTCACTGTCATTCATAGCTCAGAATTTGCAGGCTAATACAACTATTTAAAGGGTCTGGGTCCCTGTACAGAGCACCCTTCCATTTAGGTTTTCTTTGGATGAAATTTTTCTCAGGAAGGCCACACAGAAGCTTTGGGATCTTAGGGGGGACTAAGATATTTGATGATAGAGGCGACAGGAGCTGTGAGGGCAAGAGGAGATGGAGCTTTTTGGTGTGTGGTCAGATAAGAAGATCACAGGGTGGGGCTGGGTGTCCCGGGTTAGGTCTAGTGTCAGACACGTGGGTGCCCTTCAGATGTCTATGGCTGAATTGCATGCTTGAAAGAAGCCAGGCTCCAGGAGGTGATCACCAGGGCTAGCCCCCAGGGGTCTTGCCTTCTGAGGCTGTCAATTAAGCCCTGGCACCTGTCAGGGCATCCTGGCCCAACATGGCTTCTTCCGGGTGCAGCCAGCCCCCAGAGCAACTTCCCTGCCCTACTGCTTCGTCCTCTCTGCCATGTGCCTGCGGCCAGCCCCTTCGGGCCAGTTCCCCTCCCCTCCCCTCCGGGTGCCAGTGGAAACCTGAGTTCCTGGGTAGAGACTAAAGACCAGCTTCCCCGTGCCTGTGTCCCGGCCACGCAGTGGGTTTGCTTTTAATCAAACAACTCAAACTGCCTCTCTCTCTCTTTTCCTCTTAAAGTTTAAACTCATATCCCAGGCATACGAAGTACTGTCAGACCCCAAGAAAAGGGACATTTATGACCAGGGCGGGGAGCAGGCGATTAAGGAAGGCGGCTCTGGCAGCCCCAACTTCTCGTCACCCATGGACATCTTCGACATGTTCTTTGGCGGTGGAGGGCGGATGGCTAGAGAGAGAAGAGGTAAATACTCTTAAATGTAAGCAGGCTTCATGTTTCCAAAGCCGGTGGGTGTTGGGGGAACCCGGGTGGGCCAGGCTTTAAAGGACACACTTGCCACATGTTCTGCTCCTTTGTGGCCAGTTGCCCTTTATTCTGTGGTCTCCTGGCTACCTTGGATTGCATATTCAGCCAGTGCCCATGCAGGTGTGGGTAGAGGAGAGGAAGGTCAAGTTCAGTTTGTCCTCTTTTTCTCTACTGGTGTGCCTAGGCGCCTGTGTCCTAAGGGATTTGAATGGTATCAGGTCCCTGGGTGGCACACATGGTTTGTGCCCAGCCACTAACGGAAAGGTTGGCTGCTTGAATCCACCCAGCAGTGCTGCTGAAGAAAGGCCTGGCAGTCTGCATCTGTAAAGACAACAGCCAAGAAAACCCTTGACCTTTTCCTCCTCCCCCCCAGCCCCTCCCACCTGGGCAGGGCCTTCAGGCACCCAAGCCCCACTGGTCCCCTGCCATCTTCGCGCGTACTGCTCATGCCTCGTGTTGTGAATCTTGGTCGTGTGGCCCCTCTCCAGAGCTTACTGGAGACAGGAGCTTCCCAGGGAAGAAGCTTGGCCCCCGGATACTCCGATGTTGAGTCCTAGGGTGTTTTTTTGTTTTGTTTTGGGTTTTTTTTTGGTGGGCATCACTGCCCCCTGGTGGGAGTAGGAGGCCCAGCCTTGCTCCTGGAGAGCTCTTGCTGGATTTGAACCACCAACCCTGTAGGCCACAGTCCTGTACACAACCACTATGCCACTGGGGCTCAGCCCCTCGGGTGGTTTTTCTACCGGATATTCTGCCTCTTACCTCCTGCCACCTGTGAGCACTCACCTCTGCCTGGCCTCCCGCAGCCCCACCAGTTCTGGTGAGAACTCCTTGGACCGGAACACCCAATAATCAGGCTTCTTGCCACTCTGGATGAAATCAGAACAGATGAGCTCTGAACTGGGATCTGGGCTCAGTGAAGACCGCTCTCGCCCTCACATTTTCATTGACCTTGGACGAGTCCACTCTGAGCAGTGTCCAGTGTCTATTAAGAACACCCCCATGGTCTGGGTCTGCGGCGGCCTCCTCGTGGTCTGGTTGGCAGTGGGGATACGGATGAAGCCCCGGGGTATTGTCTTGCCCCCGCCCTCCCGGGAGATGAGCGGCTTCACACCCACCATGACGTCATCTCAGCTGACAGCCAGCACACGGACCAGCTTGTCTTGCCCATGGCGAGTCCTGTAGCCACAGTGGGGGTGGGGGCTGGTGCCTCAGGCCTGACTGGACGGCACGGCTTGTGGCAAAGTGCCCCACGTCCGTCTGTCCGTGCTTCAGGAGCACAGTGGCAGCTGGCAGATGAGAGCATCTTTGCTCAGTCACCAATGACCAAAGGCCGGGGTTTTCCCAGAACCCTTCCCAAGGAAGCGGTCCCAGGCAAGGTGGGGAGCACTTTTGTCTCCGAGGGAGGCCCTCGCCTGGGAAAGAAGTCGAGTTTGGCTGGGGAACCGTTTGCCTTAGGCTTCTTCCACTGCTGAGCTCCCCGTCCCTGCAGAAAGTAGCAGTTGTTGAGAGATAGAAAGGACTGAATCGCTGCCTCACCGCTCAGAGAGGCATGCCTTCTCGGCACTGGCAGGCAACACAGAGGCTTTGCTTTCTCAGCCTGAGCGCGGGGGCATAGTGGGCAGGAGTGGCTTCCGGTCTCCAGAGCCTCGTGGGAGCGAGCAGGCCTCGGGAGGAGGGCAGCACTTCGTGCCGGGGTGTTGTTGATGCAGCGGGACTAACCGTGTGTTTTTTTCTTGATAAGGCAAGAATGTTGTACATCAGTTGTCTGTCACTCTCGAAGATTTATATAATGGAGTCACAAAGAAATTGGCCCTCCAGAAAAATGTAATTTGTGAGAAATGTGAAGGTAAAATGAATTTTTTGGGTTTTTTTTTTTTTTGGGGGGGGGGGGGCCATCACTGCCTCTGGTGGTCATGGGAGCTACCCAGCGCTGCTCCTGAGAGCCGCCGCTGGATTTGAACCGCCAAGCCCGAGGGCTGCAGTCCCGCACGCAACCACTTAGGCCACCGGGGCTCAGCCCCCAAAATGAATTTTTTAAAAAAATGAATCTCACAATTCTGACCCCTTAGATCTCCCAACAAGAGTGGCTCTCATTAAGGAAAAAAAAAATGGATCTCTTTGCATGTGCGAGGGGCCAGCAGAAGGGTGGAGGGCCAGATCTGCCTGAAGGGATGTTGGTGTTGGGTCATTCATTTATACCGATCTGTTGACAATTACCTGAGAATGCCTTCAGGCAGGGGGTGCCAATTTGTAGTCTGTAGACTATTTGTGTTCCATAGACTATTTAGGCCACATGGTCACTGTGGCCATTCACACAAATTTGCACAAAAGTAGCCTTAGTCAATTTGTCAATGAATGGCTATGGCTGGGTTCCCATCAGACTTATCTACAACACCAGCTTGCTGACCTTTGACTTAACTCAATTGCTATTTTTTAAAATGGGATCTTCCAAGAAAAAAAAATGTCCACCTAGCCGCACAGACTTGCGGGGACTTGTGCAGCCATCTCTGCAGCTAGAGGTGCAGTCCCTCATCCTGCACATCCCTGTCTTCCTCATTCACCTCTGCTTTGGAGTGGAAAGGAGAGACAGAGTCAGGAATTTGGCTGGGCACAGTCATGCGCGAAAACGTCCCATATCGAAGTCAACATGCAGCTGTGGCCTGGTTGTCCAGAGTCACCACGCCAGGCTCGTCCTGGCTGCAGTTTATGCTGCACAGCGTCAGAACACACCATCCGCCCGGGGCCCTCCTGCTGTGCTGCCCAGCAGAGCCACTTCCCCGGGGGTGAGCGTGTGCTGCCTGCTGCCCCCCTGCAGGTGTCGGGGGGAAGAAGGGCTCGGCGGAGAAGTGCCCCGTGTGCAAGGGGCGAGGCATGCAGATCCACATCCAGCAGATCGGGCCGGGCATGGTGCAGCAGATCCAGACCGTGTGCATCGAGTGCAAGGGCCAGGGCGAGCGCATCAGCCCCAAGGACCGCTGCGAGAACTGCAGCGGCGCCAAGGTGGTCCGGGAGAAGAAGCTGATCGAGGTGCATGTGGAGAAAGGTGAGGCTGCGCGCAGCCCGTGTGGGGGCGCCTCTCGGGACACAGCGGTTGGACAGTGGCAATAAGACACATCACAGCAGTAAAGGGGGCCATCGGCTGTCTCTCTCGCCCCCCCCCTCCCCCAGGCATCTGCTGTTGACCTTCCTGGCCTTAGGTCCCTCCCATGTCCCCTTGGGAGTTCCCCTTCACAGAGGTTCAGCGCAGCAGCCTCCTGCTTCAGCGCTGACCCCATCCTCCGCCATTCTCGGGCAGCCAGTCCTGCTCTGCCTTTTGGAACCGTCTTGTTGCCCATCGGCCACAGTGCCTGCTGGAAGTCGTTGTAGCTGTATGAGCCCCCCTCTCCCCCCGCTCAGCGCCTTCCCTGGCTGTGGGCCGTATCCCCGGCCACCGCTCCCTCCCCATCAGGGTCGGAAAAGGACGCCGTGTTTCTACGGCAATCGCTTTCCGGGAAGCCTGGCCTTTAAGGGGCGGCTCATGAGAAAGGATGATGTTCCGCAGGGATGAAGGATGGGCAGAAGATTCTATTTCACGGACAAGGCGACCAGGAGCCCGAGCTGGAGCCTGGCGACGTCATCATCGTGCTGGATCAGAAGGACCATAGTGTCTTTCAGAGACAAGGCCACGATCTCATCATGAAAATGAGAATCCAGCTCTCCGAGGCCCTCTGCGGCTTCAAGAAGACCATCCAGACCCTGGATGAGCGGACCCTGGTGATCACCTCCAAGGCAGGTGAGGATGCTGAGGCGGGCACTCGCCGAGGAGGGGGGGGTGGGGGGAGGGAGGGGGTGTTTGTTTGCCCAACCCTGGCAAGTTGGCCTGGTCGCACACCGACGACGTTGCCTAGCGACTGTGACCTGGGTGTTTTTTTTCTTCTTAATTTCATCGTGGCTGACGTCTGGTCAGGTTCTCTGGTACTTGACATGGAGGCGGCGAGGAGTGTCGGGATCCTGGGGCGACTGCAGTTTTACCTGGGCCTGCTAATCTGAGTTTGTGAGGGTTCCTAGTGCCCATGACGTGAGGCTCTGCACCCACTCGTGCATGTGTTCGTCCAGTCACACATGAGAACTGTTGGAGCATGGACTTTTCCCGGAAGTCGGGGGTAGGGCGGGGGTGGCAGCATTGCCTGTCAGCGTATCCCTGGAGGCTTTCACAGGATCCACCCTTGTCTGCACTCCTCCCCCCAATTTGCCGATTGGCCCTTGTCTGCGGTCCCCTCCTCCGCACCCCCCACCCCTGAACTGGAAGGGACTGCCTTTGAGCCGGGAAGGGTCCCCAGAGGCCTGTGCCCTCCCAGGTGGGTGCCTGTGGGGACTGTGGATGGCCAGCTTCCAGGAGAGCTGTTCTGTGGGCAGTAGAAGTCCTGCAGGCCCCAGCCTCTGCTTAGAAGGGGGAGGGGGAGGACAGTTCTGTCGGAAAGGGGAATCAAGCAGGCACGAGCCTTGACGGAAAGCTGCGTCTGAAGAATGCCTACTTCCGCTGAGAGAAAGGGATGTGGGCCCTGTCCCAACAAGCTGGCTAAGCCCCCCAGGCCGGGGCCTCACCGCTGGCCGAGAGCAGTTGTGCTCCCCTCCTCACCGGCCACAGGACTGTTCAGCGCTGAGTGGGAGATAAGCCCGCCCAGGGGCAGTGGTGGCTGGTGATAAGACCATGGGCTTGTGGAGTGAGCAGACCCGGTGCCACCTGCCTCCCGACCTCTGCTCCCTGTGGGCCTGTGCAGCTCTTCCCGGCAGCCTCTTCGCCTGCCTGCCTGCCTGCCTGCCTGTCTTGGGTCCTCCATTCCCGAGCAAGTGAAATACGGTGGCCATGCCTTACTTGTTTTTGTTTCACCTGTCCAAGCAGTAACATCTATAAGAACACAATGTATCTAACAGCGTAAGAAGTAACATTAGAGACCCTTTTCCTCTCCTTGCCCTATTGCCTGTTTCCGTCTTGATTCGCTGTGTGTACACATGGGAAATCAGGGCGGGGCGGGGGAAAGCACTGGACATGTGTGCAAAATGTGCATGCTGATGTACAAGTCCAATACCATCCTCAAAGCTCTGTCCCGGGAAGCAGGCACCCACACCTCCTGACCCCAGAAACAGGCTGGAGAAGCACAGGCCCTAGGCCCTTGGTTGTGAGCGGGCCTGGACTCCCCAGCCTTGTATCGGAGACTCCAACGTCGTCACTGCAAATAGGCCCCCATGTCAGAGCAGGGCTGGGCAGCAGCTGCTTGCAACTTCTTTGAGCAATTTCCTGTGGACAAAGACCGTCTTCCTTACACTTCCATTCCCCTCTGACGGAGATGAATCTCTCCGCTTTTTCTTTTTCACATCGATGCTTTGTGTCCTCGGCTGCTTTCCTCCCTTCCTTGCTTGTCCCTCCATTTCCACACGTCTCTTCCTCCCCTCAGCTTCGCCGGTGCTTTCCTCGCAGATGGTCCTGGGGCCGGAGCGGTGCTGAGGGTCAGGAAAAGGGGGCCCAAAGCTTCGTGTGCCCGCGCTGCCCTCTTCCTCGAGACCAGGCTTCGAGTGCTTGGTCTCAACGTGCCCCAACCCCCACCTAGACATGGAAACAGGAACATTCTCGCGAGCAACAGGAACCAAGAACCCAGAAAAAGGAGTTGAAAAGGAAAAGGACAGACTCACCTCCTAGGTCCAGTCCC
>PVJH01028354.1:0-27440 GCA_004026705.1 Nesogale talazaci
TGTCATTTTAAATGAATTTATTTATTTAAAAATCATTCAGTTGAGGGCTCTTACAACTCTTCTAAAAATCCATACATCAATTGCATCAAGCACATTTACATATATGCTGCTATTATTATTTTTCAGACACTTAGTTTCTATTGAGCCCTGTTTTCAGCTCCTCTTTTTACCTTTTCCTCCTTCCCGCCTCCTTGCGACCCTTTGATAAATTATAAATTATTATTTTTCATATCTTACATCAATTGCTGTATCTCTTCTTCCACAGTTTCCATAATTCATTCCCTGAGGGGGTGTGTGTGGATCATCAAGATAGGCTTCCCCTTCCTGCCCTCCTCTCCCAACCTTTCCCCTGCCCCCTGGTATTGCTAGTTCCCTTCCTACTCCTGGAGTCCATGTATCATGACCTCTTATGTCTTATCTGTACCCGTGCACATGCTGTTCTAGCTTACAGTGAAAGGCAGGACAAGGGTCATGGTAGTGGGGGGTGAGTCTTTGGGGATTCTCCTCCACCTGCACCCCAGGACTTCCATTATTGGTTTGTCATTTCAATCCATGGTGGCCAGAGAACACACTTTGTAGGTCTTGACTCCTTTTAAGTGCACTGATTTTTTTTTTCAGGCCTGGAATGTGATCTGTCTTGGTAAAAGTTCCACTCTCTCTTGGAAAGAGGATGCATTCTGCACGATTGGGTGAGGCGTTTCTTTAAGTGCAAGTCAGGACAGGTGAGTTGATAATATTGTTGATGCCTTCTCTACTTCTCTGATTTCCTGTCAGGTGCTGTCTCCATTTTGGAGAGCGAAGAGGATTGGAGTTTCCGACTGTAATTGTGGAGAGTCTCTGGTCCCTCCTTGGGATGTCCTATCAGTTTTTGCTTCATCTGTTTTGAAATTCTGCCATGGTTGAAGATTATTATGTCTGAAGGAAGAATTGGTCTTTGGATCATTGTCAAGTGGCCTTCATCCTTCTGGGTAATGTTCTTTGCTCTGAAGCAGACTTTGTCAGCATTTAATCTGGCCACTTCAGCTTTGTTTTCATGAGCGTGAGCCTGCTTTCTCTTATTCAGTCCTTGCAGCCATTTTCAGGACCTTATTGTGGGTGAAAGTTTGCTCAGGGAATTCCACTCGCATGGAACGGTGTTTTATAAGAATTGGTGGTGGTAGAGGGTGAGGCTGCTGCTCTCACAAGGACTTGAGACCACGGAGTCCCCGCTGACTCAAAGAGACTCGGCAGGGAAGCGTGGAACTGGGCCTGGAGCTGCTAGACACTGCGCTTCTAGATGGCAGTTGAGAGCCAGTGGAGTGGCTAGTGGTTGGTGCTGTGCCTTTGTAGCCTCGCTCTGCAAGGTCGCCAGAGCTCCTGGTGTGTGCCCAGGACAGACTTCATGCCAAAGCAGGCCTCAGGCCCAAGTTAACTTCCCTGTGGGCGCTACCTGCATCATCGTGTCTGAGGGAGAGATAAAGTGTGCAGGTCCCAGAGGTGGCCACCTGGCTTTGGATAACTGGTGGGGAGGGAATCCCAGGGAAACTCGTCACAGTGCATCTTGGGTCATGGCTCTAAGGAACAGAGATAACCAGGCAGTGGGGAGGGTGTCATCAGCCCACAAAAGGGTGAAGGGAGCCATATGTTGCCCTGGCTAAGGCCAGTTGCCACCCACCTAGGACCCTAGCACTTCTGCCGCTCAGCAGCTCAGAACCACAGGGGGCCAGCTCTCTGGCTACAGCCCCAAGCAGTGGTTTCTGGAATGAGACAGGGCGAGAGACCAGGCAGGGTTTTCGAGCACAGAGACAGGAGGTGTTCTAGCAGCTTGAATTGCTAAGTTTCAACCCAGGACAAGTGCTGGGACTGGTGGTACCTGTCCTGGACAAAGAAGGACCCCTCATCACAAGCAGGACCTCAACCAGAGTCAGGATAATGGGGACATGGTGATATGTCTGTCCTGTGGTCCCCCGGGCCCCTCATCAGGTTCCATGTGCGGTATGAGGGCCCCTCCCCTCCAGACATGATCCGAGGTTCTATGACACCTAGCGTGGGGGCTTCAGGAGTTTCCTGGATTCTTTGCACCACCCAAAGGTACCTCTCTGCCTGAGTGGTCTGAGCTTCCTCAATCCCCAGCTTGGCCACTGCACCTTGAACCTGCCACCCACCCCATGAGAAGTTTCCTGGGGCCTTCCCTGAGAACATCTCCCAACAGAACAGTCCATCAACACACAGGACTCCCCCCAAAAATCCATGGAAAGATTCCACGATCTTTTAATTCCACTCCCCTCTCCCATGAACATTTTGAGACTACCTCCTCTCTCTCTTATTTATCTCCTCTCTCTCTCTCTTTCTCTCTCTCTCTCTCATTATTAAATTCTCTCTTGCCAGCCAGCCTCTGAACCAGATTTATTCTCTCTGTATGACACGTCTCCTCCTTTGGGAAACACTGGCTGACAGATTGATGACCGGCTGAACGAATACTAACAGCCCTTTTCGATCACCTGATTCATGGAATTGAATTACTGAAAATATCCTTCGTGCTATCAGCCCGGAACTGTCCCTGGAGAGGGACAGCTGAAGTCCAGACCCTAAGGGTACTTTTGGCCTCAGGGGTTTGTGTGCAGGCAGTAACACCACTTTCTCAAGAGCGGCTCTGATGGGGGTGCCGACACTGGGGTGGGGTGGGCGGCATCTCTCCCTCTTTGCAGTGCACCCCAAGTCTCCCCGCTATGGCAGGAACACAGTGTACAAAGCTTCCCAGGGGCGAGCTGTGTGTGTGTGTGTGTGTGTGTGTGTGTGGCCATCTCTAATACTCACTTGACCCTGTTTCAAGCATCTTTACTTAGCACTTAGCGAGAGCCCAGCTTTCTCCCATCAAGGCCATGAGTTCTATCAGTGGGCTCTCTGTGCATTCTGAGGCAGAAGAACCCCCTCCTTCCGCCCCCTGAGTCAGGGGCACCAGATTCTGGGCCGTCTCACTTAAGGCCTACAAATGAAAAGATGCCTGGGGCACTTGGCTGTTGGCTCAGGAGATACACAGCGTCTTATGGAGGGGTGCCGGTGGTTTGGTCTCTTTTGGAAGTGCCTGAAAGACAGCATTGATTGGTTGTGGAAATGTCTCCACAACATGTCTGCTTCTTTTTTTTTTCTTAAATTTTTTTTTACATGTCTGTTTCTTTAAGGCTTTCTGCCCCGTGTCTGTCTGCCCCTCACTGTCTGGGCATTTAATGACTTGTGTGTCCACTTGCCACATTTCTCACGCTGCTCAGTGGCAGCTGAGAATGCTTTCAAAAGGGTGCCCCCCCCCCCAGGTGTGTGGGGTTTCACTGGGCACACAGCAGCAGTCTTCAGCAGCTGAAGGTTGCATTTCGGAGACAGGGCGTTGCCCTCACTCCTCTGAGGCCACAGAGCTGCCTTGAGGGCTGGCTCCCATCCCACCCTGGCTTTCTGGAACACGTGGCGCCACTCTCGGGGCTCCCAGCCTCTCCGTAGCCAGTCACTTCACCTCTAAAAGCCAACGGGGCCAGAGCAGAGCCCCTGCTGGGAGAATCATTGCTGCATTTACAGGAGGTCCATCCTTTGGGCCATCTTTCCATCCAGGGCATTGTGCTGTCTCCATCTTTGATGTGACACTCCTGCCAACTGTCCCAGGGTGGCTTCCTCTGGCCACAATCACCCCATGGTGACCTGGGAGCATGTGGGGGTGGCACAGGAATGAGTCGGCTCTGGGTCACCTGCCCATCCCTTCACCAGGCACAGGACTCCCTCCCATAGCATCCTGACACTGCCGCTCCATCTGGAGTCAAATCAATGGAGTCAGGCCAAGCCGTGGGAACCCCCTGCTGGACCCGCTCAATCTCATCTATGCCTGACTCCAGGCAGAGCTCCTAGGACCCCTGGCCAACTTTAAGGCATGCTAGAGGACTGGAGTATATCTCAGTTAGGGTGGGCCACCTGGGCTGCCAGTTTAGATCTATCCCATCCCCCATTTCCTAGCAACCAGAAGAAAGCTGTAGTATGACACTAGCCACCTATTCCTTTCTTACCCACTAAAGACAAGTTCTTGCTTCCAAACCATCCCTCTCCTCATTCTTGCCTTTAGTAAGACCTTCCCGCTGGTTGGACAGACTCATCCCTGAAGTCCAGCCCCTGATGCAGGTCTTGTTGGTAATAACGTCTCTCCTAGCTATCTCTCTCCCTCTCTTTCATGTATGCGCTCACTCACTGCTGTCCAGTCAATTATGATGCATGGTGACCCTCTAGGACAGGCTAGAACTGCTCTTGTGGGCATCTGTAACTCATCATGGTGCAGAAAGCCTCGTCTGTCTCCAGGGGAGTGGTTACTGGTTTTGAACTGCCTAGCAGTGAATGCATAACCACTGCGCCATGGGGCTTCTGTCCTCCTAGACACAATTGTGCATTTTAGAGCGTGACTTGGTTGTCACTCCTTGTTGCCAAGTTTTGTCTGCTGTGGTTGGTGCTAATCCTGAGCTCGCACCCACTGCTAATCAACAGGCTTTGCCTGGAAGTCAACATGCTTGGCTTGGTGCCTCTCTAGCATCTGGAACAGGGTCCATCCACAGGGTGTGAATCATGGAACTCTGCACTGGGCTAGGCCAGTGGGGTGCTTCATCCAGTTGCTGCACATCTGGATCTTCCTAAACAACAAGGACCAACTTGAGAGGTGAGAAATTGAGTGAAGAATGACATGTGCCCAATGTATTGGAGGCAAGCATATTGAATATGGATGAGATAGCAAACATCTGCTAGATGCTTAGTTGTGCACGTCACATAATGAGATCCCTCAAAGCCCATCAAGGGAGGTGTCTTCATCATCATCATCATCACTGTCTCAGCTGCTCAGACCTGGTGACTGGATGACCTGCATTGAAATCTCTGTGTTGCCTCTGTCTAGCTGGGTGCCTTGGATGAGTGCATAGCATATATATTTGTTATAAATAATATAATTGTTATATCTATATAACAATTATTTATTATCTACTACTTGGGGATTTACATATCATATCATCACCTTTATACTCAACACTTTGAACTGCTCATCAACCCCCACCCCTCCCAACAGCATAACCTCATCCAATCCTTGACTTCTCTTCTCCTCATGATGAGTGACTGCCCAAGTCGACACGCAGCCTATCCAGCTCTTCTCCCTTCCTCTCTGTGTTGCCGATTTGGGGTTTGCTTTCCTCGTTCATGAACGAGGCAGCACATGTCTCCTTTGAGCACACATTTTGAGTTTTGAAGCAGTGGGTGCCAGTGGAGTGCACAGAGGAGCACCCAACATGGCCTGGCGATGTCAAGTGGCTTGCACAACAGCACAGAGCTGTCAGGGGCTGGGCTGGGACTTGCCATGAGGACTGTTTGCTCTTACCCCACCTCTTCTTCTGCCTGTGGCTGGTCCCCTTTCTCGGCCTAGAAAATTGGGGGAGAAGCCTGGATACCTGGTAGGTGGCAACTCTTTGCAAGAACCCAGGCGTGGCTTCAGCTGGCCAGTTCCTATCCCCCTTTACCTATGACCTGGGTAAAGGGTCATGCTGTTGCTCTGCCAGTCAAGAACAACAGGTAGCCCTGGAGTCCTCTTAAGGGACTGGTATTGGCTTTCAGAAGTGCTGGTGCTGCTGCTGCCAGCTGGGTGACCCTGAGCCAGGCAGCACATCTCATGCAGCATGGTCTCCTCATCAGTAACAGAAGGAAACTCGCTTTCCAGGCACTGGCGGTGATCATTACAGAACAACACAAAAGGAAACTCCCTGCCATCGAGTCCATGTGGACTCACAGCAGCTCTAGACAGCAGGGTAGCATTGCCCGTGACCTTGTCTTTATCCCACAGAGTGGCTGATGGATTTGAACTGCCAGCCTGTTAGCAGTCCCACACAGAAGCCATGACACCGTCAGGGAGTGTATGTGAGAACACACCCTTACCCTCTCTCAGTGTGCATTTTCCAGTTTGCCGAGTGGCACAGTGATGCCCAAGTGCAAGGATGGAGAATGCATCCCTGTGTGAGGTGCTCAGCAGGCAGCCCGGCACCCAGCAGGCACTCAAGGGAGGCTGGTCACCGTCAACGTGCTCACCACATAAGAATGTCCTGTGCAAATGCCAAGCAGTGCGCTTCTGTTTTACCAGGTCAAGAGGCGTGTGTGCAGTCACTCCTGAGATTCTCTACTCCTGGACAAATGGTGGGGATTTACAAGATGGTTGCCCAGTGTCAGGGCAAGGAGTGTGGCCACAATGCAGATTTCCCCTCTTGTGTAGCTAACTAGTCTCCAGGGGGCCTTGAACCCGTGACCCTGTCTTCATTAGCCATGTGAACTCACTGGCCCAGGCCGCCCTGGGTAATAATTCCTGCCTGCTCACAAAGAGTGTCTTCCCCCACTGAACCTCAGGTTAATCCCGACCTCTGACCCCACTCACTTAAAAGGTAATAAGCAACAGAAGCCGTCATTAATTTCTTAAGCCCACATGTGTCAGGGGACGTTCTTGGGTTTCTGCGTTCATCGTGACGCCATGTGGCTGCTGCCGACACTTTGGGGCCGTGACATTCTGCCCGAGATAAGAACAAAGTCAGGTATCCGCGAGCCTTCGGGCTTGGACCATTCATCACCTGTCCTCTTCTCTCCACACCGATCTTGTTAGGGACTCACATTAAGAGGGCTTTGAGCCGATGACTCTGAGAAAGCCCAGGCCCCAGGGCCCCCTTGCTTTATGGTCCCATTAGTCTGCTGATGGGTGACAGCCCAGTGCGAGAGCCCCACTGACAGATGCAGAACACATGCTTGCTGTCCCCAGGGGGTGCCACTTCCGCTGCACACCCGGCACTGCCCGGCCTGGTGCAGTGCCCGGTGCTCATTCATTCATTGGCCCAGCCAGGCATCTTGGAAGGCTGTGTGTAAGCATTGTTCTATGTATGCAGACAAGAACAGTCTATGCCGTCCGTGTCGTTCTCCCTCCACCATTCTAACTGCAAGGTCTGCAATGGCCAAACAGCAGGAGAAGAACAACTGGCATGGGAAGGGAAGGAAAAACAGCCTTTGTTTTACATAACAGTCATGCATGTATTCATTCACTCAACAAATACTGCTTACTTACAAACAGCCCTGTAACCCGCTGATACTGGTGCCCGGAGATGTGTAGCAATGACAGGTCCTTCATCAGCAGAGCTGAGGAGACTGCCTTAGACTAGATTCTTTAAGAACACCTCCCTGGAGAGGTCTCCAGGTGCCATCTGGGTTGGCTAGGCCCAACGTGGGGAGATTGCATGCCAGATGGAGGGAACAGTACGTGTAAATTCGTTATGTAGGCAAGAGATGGGCTTTTAAACATTGTCAGTGATTCTCTCATTGCGTTTTAGGTGAAAGTTTACACAGCAAGCTGGCTTTCCATTGCATAACTTTTGTATACATTAAGTGATGGGTATTTTCAAGGTGACCTTTTGAAAAGGCCTGCCTCGTGGGAGAGTGGACATGACAGGAGGTGGTTTTGGGGACATTGGAAAGGATGAGAAGACGAAGAGCCTCTGTAAGTCTTGATACGAGGTTTCCTTTTGTCTTTTAAAAAAAATTAGTTCAATCTCCTGCATGCCTCTTACTTGGCAGCCTCTATGCCTGAGGTCACCCAGGAAAATAAGCAAGTCTGACGAGATGAACTGAACTTAGCAAGCTGTCCAGGGCCACCATTTCCCACTCCCCAGTAACCATTGTGGAGGACAGGAAAACCTGATTCTTCAGAAGGACACATTCTCTGGCAGCAGAGAAGTCACTCACACACAGAACACGGCCTTCTTGGGCAGAGAGACAAGACTAAGCAGAGGGCAAGGGGGTATTCAGAGTTTTCCCAGGGTTTCTGTAACACACACACACACACACACACACACACACACACACGGCAGCTTTACAGGATAACATTGTAGCTTCTCCCAGTGCTGGAGGTGAGAAGTTCAAACCAGGGCCCTTCTTTGTCTTTGGTCTCATAAACTCCTGGGCACTTCTTGACTTCAGAGGGTCTTCACCTGAGGGCTGTGCTCCCCTTGTGCCTACTCGACTCTTGTAAGATACCACGCAGAGGGGGGAGTAGGTTTTGGACCTTTCCAACTACCGTATGGCCTCATGAACATTTAATAATAATAGTTAAAAAAAATCTCACTGCTTTGGGGCCAATACCAACTCATAGGTAGAACTGGCCTGTGAGTTTCAGAGACTGTAACTCTTTGCAGGAGTAGAAAACCCATCTTTTTCTCTGAAAGCATCTGGTGATTTTGAACTACAGACCTTAAAGATTGCAGCCCTACTTGCAATTGGCATGCCACTCGGGGTCCTAACACAATGAAAGAAACCACTGATGTCCAAGTGGGATCGCATTCAAAAGAACGGGGGTTAAGCCTTGAGTGGACTTTTTTTGTGTGTGGGGAGGGTGGGGTCCATGATGAAATGCATGACAGTGAGGGAAGGAAGAAACAGAGAGAGGCACTGCCTGCTATCTCACCCGACTTGCAGAACATCACTCAGAAAGAGGTATGAGCATCCTACTTAACTTCAGACTCAGAAACAGAGGCTCGCAAAGGCAAGGAGTCCAGGATGCTCAACTAATAGGTGGCATGAGGAGCTGTAGGAAGCAGGGCCCGTTTTCACATCCGGGTGCAAGGCCAAAGGGAAGAATCCAACCATTCTCCTGTGGCTGGAAAAGGCACTGGAGGATTGCAGCGGTGTTATTGGCTGGATTATTGAGGATAATATTCCAAATGTCCATAGGGGAGTGCTTGAACAACAACCAGGAGTAAATCATGGCAGAGGGTAAAAAACTACCTGTCCATATTGTCAGTGCCAACTGGTTGTTCCTGTCTTATTCCAACACCCTTGAATTTATGTTTCTATGGCAACTTGCATGATCCTGAGACACAACCTCATATGATTAGCACAGGTATTAGGTGGGCGCAGAGTCCTGGTGAATGTGGGAGTGTTGGCTTACCATGTTCTCCAAGACTGGGCATCAGTGGATTGAAGCTGCCTTTTGTTGCTGCTTCTCTCAGGTTGAGAGTCTTCCTTGGATAGACAAAATTCACGTGACATTCTCTCTTCCAGACCCAAGGTTCCTTCTTCTTGCGATGGAGGTTTCCATAAACAATTGATACCTTTGTTTATTCATGCCCTTCTCTTCAGTTGGCCTGAGCTTGCAGGTCACTGGGCCCTGCAGGAGCTCCTGGCATCCCAGCTAGGGCCTCCACCAGGCATCAAGATCAAGGTCTGGGCCTGTGAATCTTTGCTCTCATTTGGGTAGAACTGATCTCTGATGTAGGACCATTAGGGAAATGGGGTGGTATGCATAGATCCAGTTTCCAGAAAGATCTGTTCGGTTTAATGCTCTGCTGGCGCCATCTTAAAATTCTTAATAGTTCTATCATGGAATTTGTGTTTTGTAAGTCAAGTCCCGTGAAACAGTGGGTGGAATTTACTTATGTGGGGAGAAGGGAGTAGGTATCACTCATGCAATAGTGGTTCTCTTCCACCTCACTGGCACATAGAATGCATGATACTTCATTAGCATACCATTCTGGTGGCACATGGCCCATGAAGGTTGACACGAGTCAAGAGAGTATAAGGTAGTAAGTCTTTCATTGAGTGAGTAGACACGCTGGAAGCCCTGGAAGGCCAGAATGTCTGTCTGGACTAGAACTTGCTTCAAGTACAAAAAGAAGGCAATGGCAGCCTATGGACTCTAATGACCAAGGTATCCTATCCTATTCTATCCTATCCTTTCTTGGTTATATCCAAGAATTAATGAAACCTTTATATCTAAACTGATGATGTAGAAGCAAAGGGAAAACTTGAATTGCCCTTGGTGCTTTTTTTCCCAGCCCTTCTGGCCTCATCAGGAAGTCAGAGATGGGAGTATTGGTGATACAGACAAGGGGCAAGAGGGAAATAGTCATTGGACCAGCTTTCCCCCCAAAATTATAATAACCCTTTAAAGTGAATGATAGTCCTAAGAAGGAGGGATCCCTTAGGACACCCAACCACTCAAGATCCAAACAACAACACTTTACCAGAGAAAAAGGTCAGAAGGAAGGCAGGAATGCCTAGGGCAGAAGGACACATGGCATGGGGATGCAGGGATATGGTGGGGAGAGGATGGTTGCATTTCAGGAACTACAATGAACAGGATGAATTACAATGTGTGTGGATTGTTGAAAGGAAAACCAAGCCGTCTCTATCAACACTCACCAATTACAATAAAAACTAGAAACCACACCATGAACCACGAGGAATCAAAAGCAAGTGAAATGACCCCACCTGAGCTCATTTTGTGCTGCATTTCCACGGACTGACATACAGGGCACCATTTCAGCAATGCAGCCAATGAGGAAAGTGCAGCAACATTTGCATGTCAAGTGGACATTGCATGACCTGAGAATGAGCCCTTAAACTCATGCTCATTGTTTAAGACCTTACTGCTTCTTTTCTTAGACAACATCAATTGCATAAGCAAATAAACAAATGCCAACACCTCTTGACAGACCCTCAGAGAAAGGAAAAAGCTTGACATGAGTTTTTAGGGGACTTTCTCCTGCACTTTGAACAGGGGCTCTTGCATTTTCATCTCGTACTGAGCCCAGCAAATGATGTCGCCAGCCCTTCCCTCCAGGCTCAACCTTTCTTTCCACTGGTCTGGTCATGAGGCCTATCTAGTCAGTTCTTCAGCAAGGCTGGAATGTGGTAGAGCCTGCCCTGATTCTTTCTTCCAATCACATCCTGGTTCCACATACAAGGAGCATCCAGAGATACCTGGTGTGACCCTGCTGCTGAGAGGCTACCATGTAGGGGGAACACACAGGAGTAGTGCCAGGTACCTGGGAATAAAGCATGTCCTCCCCCACTGTTGTTCAAAGGCCTGGTGTACAGTGAATTCTCAATTGGTGTTTGATGAACAAATAAAGGATGCCAGGAACCCAAACACCATGCTTAGGGAAGAGTGCAATAGGATGGTCATCTTTCTGGGTGGGGGAGTGAGGCGACAGAGAGGAATAGCTCCTCAAAGGTCAGGGAGCAAAGTGATGCCTTCTTTCCCACTCTCTGAGTTTCCACTGACCGTTGTGGTCACCGGCACCGTTTTGTCTGGCTTCTGTGTCTCTCCAGATGAAGTTCTTCTTCCAGGAATGAGGGCAGCTGCCTGAAAGCACGTAGAAGTGGCACATGGCCATTTCTCCCATTAATAGCCACCAGGCACCTGGCTCCATGTATGGACTGGGGACCATGAATCCCCTGACTCTGCAAAAAAAGACCTTGAGGTCATTGAGTTCCAGAAGTCCAAATTTGGACCCTCAACTGATGCCAGTCAGTGCTGTTTGCTCTGGTTCACTGAAAGAGAGCAGTGTGTGTGCATGGGTGATAGACCAAGGTTTCAGAAAGCAAGCTGTATGCATTTCAGGCTTTTCTTTAATCTGAGCTATGTCTTTCTCTTCCTTTGCTTTAAGATAGACTTTTCCCAATCAAACTCAATGCCATCGAGCCAATTTCTGGAAAGTATTCAGCCTGCC
The DNA here is from genome assembly GCA_004026705.1 of Nesogale talazaci. Classification (NCBI taxonomy): domain Eukaryota; kingdom Metazoa; phylum Chordata; class Mammalia; order Afrosoricida; family Tenrecidae; genus Nesogale; species Nesogale talazaci. Next base: position 11,526 of record PVJH01028354.1, read on the forward strand.
CAATTCCAAAGCTTTTTATCTAATCCTCTCTTCTCCACAACATTCCTTTTCTGCTCATCATGAGTGAAATACTAGTAGTCAACCTTGTAAGTAGTCACAGGAACACCAGTGCTAATTAGTATTTTATTTCCCTGAAATTTCTCCCTTCTATGACCCAGATAAATCACTGTCAGATGGACTACGTGATTGACTCCTCAGTCATGCTAATATTTATTAAGCAAGATCTAAGTACAGGGGTGGAGGGCATAAACACACCAGGGGCAATTCCTGTGTCCCCATCCTTCTGTTCCACTCTATTACCTCATCAAATTTCTCCTTTAAGGATGAACCATCTCCAGCTTTCAACACCTTGTCATACTCCAAGACATTACATGTTCACATTGTTTGGGGACATACTCTCTGAAACACCTTTGGTTTTCTTGAGTGCCCCTTAACATAGTTCCCTAATCCTGAGATACACCCAATGTGCTCTGCTCAGAGAGGAGTGTACCAGGGCTGTCACTTCCACCACCCTATGTATTGGAGTCCCATGAATGAAAGCTAAGGTTCTGTGCCAGCTACATCATCTACCAACATGAGTGGGCTGACCACTTGAAGGGGTGGAGTCTAGCCTGTCCATCAAGTCAGAGTCCACAGTGCCTCTGTGTGGTCATAGCCTTCTCCTGAGGATTCTGGGGATTCCTGTATTCCTCCCTCGAGGTGGGACACACATTTCCCCTCTGAGACATTCCTGTTGACAAGTCACATGGAGTCACACTAATGGAGCCAGAGCCTGGGGCTGGAGGAGCCACCCACAACAGCGCTGAGATGCTTCCTCCACCACTGGATCTGTAAGACTATCCACCCACTGTCTTGTGATCTTCCTGCTTTCAGCATCATTGCATGCATCTTGTGAGTCTGAAGAGGATTTCAGAGAGTGGTATTGGACATACAGGCTAATATCAAATTTTTGGACTTGATCTAGACTGGTCTGGGATCTTTTCTTAATATATAATTGGTCTTTGATATAAATCTCTTTCTTATACACATATGAGTGTCTATGAATTTGTTTCTCTAGTCAACTAGTCTAATCCAGATTCCATTGGCTTTTGGACAGCAGTGGACCACCATTGACCATAACAGTGATTGCCTACGTGGTGTTTCCTAGATGTCAGTCTGTGTTTTAAATACACCACACGGGCCAAGTCGCTTCCTTCTCCCAATAAGTGTGTGAACAAATACCAACATTTTATAGAAGAAGAAATTGAGGGGCAGAGAAGCTAAATCACTCGCCACAGGCCCTGATCCTTAAGTGAAAATGTGTTCAGGAATGACAAAAGGAAAACAATGGAAGTGCTTTGTGTGGCCCAACTCCAGGATGAGGGGAGCAGTCTGTGCACCTCAGAGCACCAGAGACTCTAGGCGCACATTAGGGAGGTGGCAAGGCTCACCTAGGGAGGGCAAGATGGTTCGGTCAAGTCAGATGGGACCCAAAACCGCCTAGCAAGGAACCCCCTTAGCTTGTACTTGCCCGAGAAGCAGCAGCAAGTTGTCATAGTTGGGTCGCTGTAGTTCCCGAGGTGAACAGGAGATGGCGACCATGCTTGACCTCCAAGTACATCCCGACTACAGAGGTACATGTCTCTGAAGCATCTTTGCACTCGGCGAAGGGACCCTCCATATGGCCCGGATGGCTGAATTGGGCATTCATACAGATGTGATTATATTTTCAGTGTGAGACATCGAGGAAGAAGGGACAAAGGCAGGGACAGAAGAAAAGAGACAAGGAGTGGAGGAAGGAAGGAGGGAGAGAGGAGAAGAGAGAGGAAGCCCAATCCAGCTTTTCCCTTTGATCTCTCCTTTCCCACTGCTTGAAGTTACGCAGTGGCCCCAGCTGGTTTCATTGCCCGAGTGAGTGAGAACAGGACTGTCTGCAGTTAGTCATGGGGAGCAAGAAGACCATTAGCGGTGGTGATTGATTGCAGGTCAGCCCAATGCACTTTCTTGCCTATCACTGAAGCCCTTGAAGCCATATGATGAATGAGAAGCCAAGTATGGAAGGGGGAGGCTCTGAGAGCCTGGGAACCACATTGAACAGAGCAAGGCCGGCCACAGAACACGGTGGCTCTGACCTGGGCTCCCCACTAACGGGCACTGTGTTTTGGGTGGATGCCTTCTCTCTGGGTCTCAGGTTTCCTGTCTGCCAAGTGAAGGAGTGGGCAAGGTTCTCTTTGTTTTTTTTTTTTTCAAGGATCAGACTTAATTTTATGATTTTTAAGAGTTTTAGGCTTATTGAAATATTAAACATAATGTATAGAGAATTCCCCAAATGTTCTCCTTTCCTGTGCACAGTTTATCTTCTCGTGACATCCCACATTGGTGCAGCATGCTTGTTTTAGCTCAGCAATCACATTGATCCCACTATAGCAGCAGCCAAGCCCTGACACTCGTCCTGCTGCCTCTGTGCCCTCCCAGGCGACCAGGGAGAACAGATCATATTGTTACCTTGATTGTTTCCTTTCACTTCTCTTTCTTGCTAAAGCCTATGTCCCTCCTGGAGCCATCAAGAGACCCTGGCTCACTGCATGCCCTGGTCCCTGCCTCTCATCCAGCCACTGCATTGGTTGTTGCTATGGATAGGGGCCAACATGCCTCACTGCATTCTTTCCGGACACCCCTGAATTATAGGTTATAGTTATAGCTCCTGATAAGCTGACTCCCACACCTGGTGGCTCCATGTGTCTCCTAATAGATCTGCTTTTTGGTGACTGAGTTTCCAGAAGTCAATCATAGGCCTTTCTTGTGTGGCACCTCTAGGTGGACTCGAACTGTGAACCTTTCGGTTCACGGCTGACTATGTTAACCATTCATCCCACCCAGGCACTCTGAGCAATGCATCAGAGCCTCTTGGAGTATGGAAACCTTAACATCTAAAATAGAGGTCAATGATGGACAAAGACACAGGTGAATCATGACCAGAATTTCCTCATTCCTTCTCTTAGAGCTGATTTGAAACATGACTCTTGTTTGAAAAAGTACCACAGCCCTATGAATGAGTGGAATATAAGATTCAAAGGTCTGAATTCAGAGGAGAAACTAGGGCTTCCTTGTTAGACTTTCAGGATTCCCTGTTCATTTTCACCTGCTATTGGGCACATTTTGAAAAGCATGCCTTTTCTGCTTCTTCTTCCTTCCAGACCACATATTTTCCTTCTATCTGAGACCTTCTGGAGATTTGAGGGCCTCTCTCTCTGCCGTGAAGTCTTGGTGGACAAGGAGCTACCTCAAATGATGATGGTCTTTGGGACCAAGGTTGGAGAAGGAGAGGGTAGAATGGAATAGGGAAAGAGATTCGAGTTCAGTGGAGGAAGGAGGGAGAAACTGGGACCCAATACTTTCCGAGAAACCCACCAGGGAAGACAAAAGTCAAAGACAAAGCTCTTTCTGCTGGCAGACGTGCCAATGGGGCAAAGCATGCTCATGGAACACTGGCTGGATTTCATGGAGGCATAAAAGCTTCCCAGCTGACACAGGGACCCTGGCAGCGGGATGTGAAGCTGAAGTGTTTAGAAGCTGGTCTGGATACAGGGCAGACAGGAGCCAGCAGTCTGAGAGCAAGGCACTGGGTGTACATGTAATCCTTGAAGATAAAAAGGAAGGTTTTTAAGATGTGACTTAGAGAGTAAAAGATGCATCTGACCTGTGGTTTGGGGATCCTCTAGGGATGTTTGTTAAATAGACAGATTCCCACCCCCTGAGAAGGTATGCAAAAATCAATGAGTCAATGTACACTTAAGCTATAAATCAGATGTGGACCTTGGAGGAGCAGGATCAAGTAGATGTCTTCAGGATGGGGTGACCCCACTAGGTTGGAAGAAGAGAACTCAGAACTCAACAGAAGCCTCGAGTGAGACATTTTTGCTCGATTGCAGACTGGAACACTGGTGACCTTTAGGATTAGTGTTGGGCCACTCCTACCAGAAGGAGTGGTTCAGGAGAAAGACAGGCCTATCTGTTTCTGTAAAGATTTGCCCCCTTGGAAAGCCTATGTAGGGCTGTCATGAGTTGGAGTTGACTCAGTGGCAGTGGGTGTTGGGGGCAGACTGGGAGGGAAGATGCTTTGACTCTGAAGGACTCGCAGACTGACTTTGAGGTGGTTAGTTGCTGTTATGTTGGCTGCAAGCAATGATGACCTTATGTAACAGACAAATATCACCTCGTCCTTCATGATTGAGGTGTTCGAGTCCCATTTTGTAGCTATTGTGTCCATTCATCTTCCAGAAGTTTTACCTCCTTTTTCACTGGCTCTCCACCAAATATGAAGTGCTTTTGTTAGAAATTAGTCTTTCCTGATGAGAGGTTAGAAGTGAACAAGATAAAACCCTGTTATCTTTGTTTTTATGCAGTATTTTAATGACACTTCTGTTCAGATCGATCTGTTCTTTTTTTTTGGATCCACACTATATTCAACACTCTTCGTTAACATCATACTTTGGGTGGGCAGTAGAACCCTGCCTTCTAGAAGGAACAGGATGTGATACAGTTGAGTCCCACATTTCCATAAGAAATAATTGACTGAAAATGGATGAATACATTCTTAACTACCAAGTTTTTACCCTCAACTTGCCTTTTTATACAAACATTACATAGAAATTTCAAAGTAAATAAGTTCTGAGTTAAATGATATAATTTTTATAAGAAACATAGCATCAAAAAAGTTTTTAAAAACTACAATATGGCCTCTACCTTGAGATTCATGACCCGGATCTGTGAATGTGGATGTGGAGAGGAGGAAGGAGAGAGTCATTGTTTGAAAGGGGAATCCCTTTCATAAAATCAACTGGTAGCTTGCTTTTCAGGTTTTTTTTTTTGCCTTCTTTGCCTTTTTTCACTAGAACCTGGTTGACTTTCTCTTTTAAAAAAATATGTCTGATGTGAGCTGCCATTGGCATTTCCTTAACTATTTTCTAGAGAGGTTTACTAAATTATCATCAACAATATTGATAACATGGTTAACCAGTTCCCTATCATGATGATTCTTTTCAAAAAACTCTTTCATAGGACCCATGGTTTTTTAAATCTAAAAACATTACAAAGGCTGTAAAAACCTAGGAAATTAAAGTAAATCTCTTGGAACACAGCTGCAAAAGTTTTAAATAACACTCACTAACAAAGCCAGCTAATGAGTGACGGAAATGCGAACTGCTTTTGCTTACAAAGATCATGTGCATTGTATTGGATTCCGGTGTTTTGTTTGAGCTCCAATGCACAATTTTTTTTGACATTTCCCATTGAACTCTGATTGTGTTGAGTACTGGGGTTCTGCTGTTGTCCTCTCCAGCAGCACTGTGAAGGCACATGGTATAGTATCCGGAATGCTTGCCAGGTGTTCCGGGAACACGAGTACCTTTTTTTCCTTTGCTTTCCCTTTGAGTGGATCCTGACCCAGCTTCCTTAGGTAGGACATGAGGGTTTGCATCTTGGTTTGATTTCTAGTTGTCCTCAAAGCCCAGCCGTGTTTTGATGGTTTACTGGCCTTGCCTCAGGACAGCCTCACCTCTGCACTGGTGGAGATCCTAGGGTCCTCTCTCAGCAAGCATTTCTGGTCTAATTCCAAGACCCTCCAAGAGGCTTCCTCTTGAAAGAAGGTTCCATGTGATTTTGTCCTGCTTCTCAGTTGGGACCAGCTCTTTCTAGCTTAGGACGGACCTTCCCTTCCAGTTCTTTATTTGTTTCAGGAAAACCTCCCTGTTGGGGGTCAAGGTTTCTGGACCATCCAAGGATCTGTGTCTTATTGGAAGGAGACTTGATATGGTCTTGGCTCCACATGTTGCTTCAGGGATAGGAAAGTAGAGTCAGCAGTGTGGGAAGGAACTCCAGCATAGAACCCAGGCTCATTATGAGAATAATGCACTGTTTTGCCAGGTTGTCCAGTGAGAATTCACTGAAAGGATGGATATGTACAGTTTCTGCAGTATGTGGAATGATGAGAAGTGATATCTCTCAGCCAGAATAAGAACCATACTATGAGATGACCAAGTTCACAGAGAGCGAGGAGTGAGAGGGTCCTGAGAAGACAGGAGAAGCCTTTTCCTTCCCCACTGATGTGACTGTCGTGTATTTCTTCATCCTTCATCTCCTTCCTTCTTCTCTCTCTTCCTTGGTGCACCCTCCCTGCCTTCGCCTTAGTCCCTGCCAGGAGATCTTGCTCTGGCCCTGTGATTACCATCTTGTTCCTTAGTAGAACTTGTTGCTTAGTAGAACTGATGGTCTTAACTCTTAAGTCCTTTGGGTAGTTTGAGTATCAGACAGAGACGAAGCAGAGAGGGCATGGTGCAAAGGACACAGGTTCTAGTATAAGATGACAACATCTACAAGATGTTTTTTTGGGGATATGTCAACTCCCCTAGCCCATAATTCCAGTCGGTTCTATATCCAGAGCTTGCAGTCAACTCCTTTTGAAGCATTTCCCCAGGAAAATACTAGGAGACGAAAGCCGATCCTCTTTACCAAGTCCCTAATGTAGTGTCCGGTGTTAACAACCTTAGCCTTGCTGAGTGTTGCTCATCTGGAACAGAGCAGTGCATGTCCAGTGGGCAGCCTCGGGTGCTGGCCCCATTCCTGTAGTGCTACCGAAGGGGGCTGATGTTCTGTGGGGAAGTGGTGTGCTGAAGACGAGGCGCTCTGATGCTTACACATTGGGCACACAGACACACGGCTGGGCGGATCTCAGTTCCTCGTAGGGAATGTTGTCTCTGGCAAACACAATCCTAGGTAAGTAATCAATCCGGACCTCCATCTGCAAAGAGGATCTCAGTTCTCAGGAACAGACAAAGCCAAATGAAACTCACAGCCCTGGAGTTGAAGCTGACACACAGCCACCTGAGTGAACAGGACAGAAGTGCCCCTGCGAGTGACTGGTGGTTTCCAACTGATGACCTTCAGGATCACAGCCCAAGGGGAGACCACTAGGCCACCAGGGTTGGCTAGAAACAGGCAAGGCCTATGAATAAGTGAGTAACACTACCAAGAGCTCAGAAAGGCAGGCACATTTTTAAAATGAGCTTTTGCATGTGTGCGTGCATGTGTATGTATGTGAGGAATTCTCATTGCATTTTTATTGGGAGGAATGACACGACTATTGAGTGCCCACTGTGCACCTGTGTAGTCGTCTTTGAGATAAATGTGTTTGTCTTCCTTTTTGGAAGTGGAATCCTGAGGTTCAGAGAGGTTAATCAATGGGTCGGGGAACAGAATATTTCAGAGAAAGAGAGAGAGAGAGAGAGAGAGAGAGAGAGAGAGAGAGAGAGAGAGAGAGAGAATGCTCACTCCATGCTCTGCACTCTTTTGACTCTAGCCACGGGCCTTTCACTGAGCCTGGTTTTAAGGCAATGAGCTCAGGGACACAGTCAAACCCATCTGAGCTTCCTATTGCTGCTGTAACACATCAGCATGGATTGAGTGGTTTTTGTTTTCTTATCATTTTGGAGGGCAGACACTTGAAATAAATCTGATGGAGAGATCAAGGTGTTGGCAGGGCTGGCTCCTTCCAGAGGCTGCAGGGGAGAGCCGATTCCTCCTCCACCTGTCTTTTTTGGTGCCTGCGCCCCTCCTCACCCAACCTCTTGCTTTCCTCGACATATCAACTGCTCACTCTGGTCCGTCCTCCTTCCACCCTCTGAATAGGGCGTGGTGATTTTCTTGGCGCCATCTGGGAAATTCAGGCTCAGGATGCTTAACTGAACCCATATCCCAGGGACTGGGATGTTGGTCTTGCTGAGGGTCATTGTTGACCCGACCATAATGCACAAGTGATATTTGAGGTCCATGCCCTATCAGGGAACCCTGCCCTTTTGAGACCTTCCTTTTTGTACCGGGATTACTGTGTAATGGAGAGCCTTAGGACTGGCCAGAGAAGGCTAATGATGACTGACATGCAGGAAACGTTATTTGTGTGATTTTGATGTTCAGCTTTCTATCACGATTTCACGAAGCCTGGCCACCCTCGCTGTGTTTTGTACGATCGACAACTCTGATTATCACCATTTTGTGGATGAGGGAAACACTGCACAGGCAAGTGAAGAAACCTGCCCCAGATCCTTTAGGTAGGAAGTGGCCAATGGGAAGGTTCCCTGGGGTGTGAGCTTCCAAGGGACAGAAAGGCGTCTGTTTGGCTGAACCTTGCATTTGCAGTGTGGGTCTGTCCATAAGGTGTCTGACCGGGGTAGACTCTTAATCACCATGGGATGCTAATGAGAGCAGAAGGTGTCAAAACCCAGCAATGCGACCGTTTCTTCTGAGCAGAACCTTTAAGCTAAAGAAGAGAGGCGTAGGATTTGAGAGAGTACCCCACCCTAGGGAACCCTGGTATCTCAGTGGTGATGTCTTGGCCTGTGAGCCACCAGGCCAGAGGTTGGAGATCACCAGCTGCTCCTTGGGAGAAAGACGGGGCTCTGCTTCCTCAAGCAAGACACGTCTCAGAAATCCACCAGGGGGCAGTTCTATTCTGTCCCATAGAGTCGCTCTGAGATGGTTTTGAGCTCATTTGGACAGTGAGTTCTGCTTGGATGAAGCTCCACCTGCCTCCAAAGACAGACTAGTGAAGACTTGTGGATGGCCACTTGGGGCTTGGGATCTGCTCTGTCATTGGGTGGGCAGCTGAGACTTTGTCTTTTCACTTTCACCCTTGTGTCTATCCATTGTTTTCTGGCAAGGCCACTTCCCTTGTCCTTGCTCTCCCCTCCCCCCACCCCCCGCCCCGAATTTTTGGTGGTTGTTGCTAGAGGCAGCTATTAGGCACCCATCTGTTGACTTGACTGCAGTTTGCCCCCAAGAACCACATTAATCTTCTATGTGATTTCTGTGAACCCACCCCAGGGTTTGGGCACTGAAATTCCTTGTCTGCTTGAGACTATTGCAGCCTCCCGTGTCGCTGGCTATGCGAGGACCCCAAGTGAGAAAGACCACACAGCAGGCGCTGTCTTAGAGGCAGGGTCCAGGGCCCACACGTGACCTGGGTGTAAGCAGATTGGTGGTCTCATCTCTGGGTGACGAGGGTTAGGAAACACCTCTCACTCCAAAGGGTTTCTCCCTGTGCGCCTGAGATTTGGGGGTTCGTGCTTCTCCATGATAGGTTTTGCTCCGTGGAGAGGAACCAGGTCTGAGGTTGATCGTCGTACCCCCTTCATTAAGCAAGTGACTGAGGAATCAGGCAGTTGGAGGTAAAGTAAACCAGGAATTATCATTAAGACCATCTTGAAACCTCTCTTTGATGGATCCCCCGGCAACCATTTGTAGGCAAAGCCCAGGCTCCTGCTTGGTGATCTTGACACCTTACCACGATGCTGGCAGAGCCAAGTCTGGGACTTGTGGTTCCTATTTCCTTACCAGTGTTTATCACCAACCATGTTGCTGTTCCTTGTATGGAATCAGCTCTGACTGGCACAGAGTGAAACATTGTCCGCTTTCAAGTGACATCTTTATATTCCGGGGAGCCCATCTTCCAGTTTGGAATCTGACCGTATTCTGTTACAATTATAAGGCTTTCATTGGCCAATTACCATGGGTCTCTCTATCAAAGACTGGTGACAAAGCTTCTGCATCTTGGCAACACAGAAACCACCAGCGTCTAACAGACCAGTGGACATTTGGTGGCCTTTTTGCCATCATCCAAATGAAATTCTGCCCTTGAGCTGATTGGGACTCAGTGACTGGGGTTGTGACATAATTTCATGTCAGCTTGACAAATGGAATGAAAGGGTGGAGTCTAGTCTGTCAATCAGGTCACATGGTAACGCCCACCAAGAGGACTCTGGGAAGTTCCTCGTTTTCTCCTGGGAGAAGGTTTATGCTCTCTCTCTGTGCTACACTTTCCTGCTGACAAGTCACCTGGAGCCACGCTGATGGAGTCAGAGTCTGGAGATGCTTCCACTGCCCGCCAAGCCACAGACTTTCTACCCACCAGCCTGTGATCTCCCTGCCTTCTGCATCATTGCATGTGCTGCGTGAGGCTGAAGAGGAGTTTATGAACTAGTATCGGACATATGAGCTAATATTGAATTTACGGGCTCCCTCTGGCCTGGGCTGGAGTGTTTTATTGATGCCTAATTACTTCTTGACATAAGATTGTTCTCTTGTGCACACATGAAAGTCTCTGAATTTGCTTCTCTAGTCAACCCAGACTAACACAATGACCTTAGGACTAGTAGAACTGCCCTGTATTTTCTGACACGGTAAACCTTATCTTTTCCTGCAGAGCTGCTGGTGGGTTTGAACTACTGGTCTTTCTATTGGCAGCTCAACTTGCAACCCACTCTGCCACCAAGCCTCCCCTCATAACCCAAACCAAACTCTCTGCCCTCGAGTTGATTCTCACCCTGTAAGAAGGCTTAAGTCACACCCAACTTCTTTTGTATTCAGCGTGGTTCAGATCGCTGTATTCTTTAGTAATATGTTTCATGCTCCATTCCTTGTGGTCAGAGGAGTGGCGCTGTATGTGCTGGGGGTGGGGTGCTGTGAAGGTATGCCTGCATTGGGTTGCTAGGTGAGACTCCACAATCTCCCTATTTAATGGGTTTGTGGCTTTCCCAGCATCTTTTTAGAGGCTGGTCTTCTGCGGTGATACCATGTCTGTCCAGCAGATGGAGGTGTTGCTGCACGGAAGTGGAGTTCTGCATTCAGAAATGCAAGCACCTCTCTTTTCAGGGGGAAAAAAAAAGAAGAAGAAGAAGAAAATGGTGTTTTTTTCCTTCTTTAAAAAATGAGGAGAGAGCTTTCCAAGAGGGTGTGTCCTCCTAAGCTTTCTGGGAGTGTTGAAGTGAATTTTAAAGAACCCATGGGTTTCCATGGGGTCATACTCTCCTTTTCTCTCCGGGCTCTGAGTACCATTCCCCCCTTCTCTTCCCTCTTCCCACCTCCGTTCCTTCCCCTCTCTCACTCCTCTCTCCCTCCCTTTCCTGTGCTGGCATCACTTCCTTAACTCAAACACACGGAATTTCAAAACAATGCAGTGTAGTTTAGAGACGGTTAGGTTGCACATACAATTCCATCTTTAAAATATACTGCATGGGGGTAAGGGGTGAGGTTGGGGGTTGGGGTAAGGGAGGAGGAGAAAAAAGACTAGAAGGAAATACCCCCAAATGTGCACAGTGGTTGTCTCACTGTCATAGGATCACAAGCGACTATTTCTTTGGCATTTTATGAAATGGCATTTAAAAAATGACCGGACAGTAAAATCGGCTTTGCTTTTGGAATACACACATTTATTCTAGGGACTGTAATATCTGTATATCTCGGTGCCACCATGGCATGGTGCTGTTCTTGATCGGTGCTTTTCTCTCTGCATCCTCACCTCGCCCTTCTGGCTTCCCTCTCTCTCCCTGGACTTCTCTGCTCATTGGTTCTCTCTGGTCTCCTTAGCTGGCTTCTCTTTCCGGAAGTGCCCCTTCCGGAAATGCGCTGCTTCCACTCTGTCTGAGGATCAGGACCTTGCCCTGGAGTGATTCTCATCCACTCCCATGAGAGTGGCCTAGGTGCCTATGGCCCCTAGTTGTACCCTTGAACTCGGGTTCCACCCCAGGCCCTTCTGTTGTTCATGTTTCTTCTGTCCCTGGCCTGGATGGGCCCTGCAGTTGGGTATCCTCCGGTTAATTCCAACCCTTAGCGACCTTGTGAAATTGTAGAATTGCCCCATAGTGTTTTCTAAGCTATTATCTGTCAGGCCTTTCCCCTCTAGAGTCCACTGGGTGGACTGGAACCATCAACCTTCCAGTTATCAGGCAAGCACTTGATTCCTTGTACCACAGGGCTCCTTGAATGCATCGAACAAACAAGCAGCAAGAACCCAAACACCTCCTGGTCACAGCGCCAATAGCAATCCTGTACGACAGGGGAGACCCGCCCCTGTAGGTTTCTGAGGCTGGAACTCTTCACTGGAGGAGAAAGCCTCATCTTTCTTCTGGGGAGTGGCTGGTGGTTTCGAACTGCGGACCTCGAGGTTAGCGGCCCCGTGTGTAACCCATTCTATCACCATGGCTCCAGGGGGGTGCGCCATATGCTCCTCAAACACTGCCCGCCATAACGCGACACTCGTTGTCTGTCTCTCCCATCCCAGCTTTCTGTTCCGGGTGCCGTTGGACAGCTGGCCTCTCAAGTTCAAACCCTCGGAGGCATTTCGTCTTCCCCTTCTTGCGTCTTCGGCATGAGTCCCTTGCCAAACCCTGGCTAAGCTAGGCCTCTGCTTTGAGCAAATCCCTTAACCCCTCTGAGTCTCAAAGTCTCTGTAAGTCAGTGGAGGATTTTAATGTGTGCGCCAAACTTGAGGGTTTGATGACAGTTGGGTCTTTGTGATATGCATGTATACCAGTCTCCCTCAGGAGCCCGTGAACTCCGGGAGAACAAAGAGCTGACTTTTTTTTTCCAGTTCTGTATTTATTTTACACCAATATTGACATTCCCTGAAGCCCGGTGGCCTAGTGGTTGTGCATGAGGCTGCAATCTGAAAGGTCTAGAGTTAGAATCCACCAGCTGCTTCACCAGGGGGGGAAGACAGTTCTTTCTACTATTATAAACAGTTACAGTTCAGAATCCCTGAGGAGCAGTCCCACCTATTGCTATGAGTTTCTGTGAGTTGGCATGGATTTGATGCTATTGAGCATGGGGTGTGTCCACAGTTGGGCTCCTCATATTAAGGATTTCACCAGGACTCTAGCCATGAGTCTGTTCTTATTCACGGCTACTTGGTTGGAATGCAGCAGAACTGTACTCTAGAGCTTTCAGTGGCTGATCTTTTTAGCAGATCAGGTTACCAAACCTTTCTCCCAAGACTCCTCTGGGTGGCATCGAACCTCCAGCTGACCACTAATAATCCTGTTTTCTCTTCCCTCGAAATCAGACAGTGACTCCGGAGGAGAGGGTGCTTCTTAGTAGACAACAGTGAACAAGATCGACCCAACTGCTGCCATCTTGGGAATGCAGGTTGGGAGGCCCCCCTGGCCCAGTCGCACACCCAGAGACCCACACATTGAGTGAGTTCCAGGGGAGGCCAAGGAGTGGGAGCGTAGATGAAGGTGTGGGGAGGAGGGAGTGCTGAGAGATGGCAGGGAAGTGGATGGATACCTGAGACAAAGGAGGAGGCGCGTCTGCCCAACAATGTACCCTCGAAGGTGGATCTGGCTTTTATTCCACTCATGAAAAATGCTTCTGGAATTACCTTTCCAGGAGGGAATTCCCCAGTGTGGCACCTACCAGCCAGGATCCGGGTCACACACAGGGGGAAGCACTGGTTTTGAAGTCACTACACAAGGGTCTCGGCATGAAGACAATTGATGCCAACCTCCCCTGAGGCACCAGGGAGGGGCAAGTCTCTGTGAAGGCACTTGGACCCTGTCCAGGACCTGCCAATGATAAAGAGCCTCTTCTGACCAGCCTGTCCCCCACCCTGACCCAGAGGCAGGCCCCTCAGTTGGCCCTCCTGCTGAGCCCCTGGGAAGACCCCCTCATGGAGCAACTTCAATGGCAGGAGGCGGCTGCGAGCAGCTGGGAGTCGTTGTTAGCTTCTGGCAATGGCCCAGCATTTCTTCCTAGGGCCAGGAGCTGCTGGGGCCCCCTGAGTTGACCCGAAGTTGAACTTCACCGAAGGGTCCAGCCCTCTATGTTGCCTCTATGTCAGCGCCGATAGGGCCAAGCGATTGTACAGTCTTTCCAAGAAAGCCCAGGCCGACCGAACCACTCATTCTCGGGATGGGCCCACTATCAGAGGGCCAGGCAATCTGCAAATCCATTCAGGTTTTCCTAGGGTGGGATGGTGCAGGGGAGCACGACTAGATAAGACATTTGCTTTTGTTCACAAACACCCCAAGGGGTCCCATCTGTCACAGCCTGCTCAGGGGCCTGGGGGTGGGGCACCCAGGCGGAGGAGATGGGTGGCTTTCGATAAGACGCTGGTGGAGGATAATCGTTGTTTTGAAGGCCAGAGGGACAAAACATCCGTTACAGGAGTTTGTCCAGAGCTGAATGTTTCATTCACAGAATTGGAGAATGGAGTGCTGCATCGGTCCCAGTGTAACCCTTTCTCTTAAAAATCCTAGTAAGAGGCCCCAAAACAATGCATCCCAGGTCACCCGGCGAGTTGGGAGGGAAGCGCTCTGCAGAGCTCAGAGCTTCTGATGGATCACTCACTGCACAACCACAGAGCCCCCTCCTGAGTGCAAACATTTGTCTCTCCACATTTCCCTCTCTCTGTGCATCTATTTCCTCCCTGATTAAGTCATCCATTCCTTTTGTTTATCTCTCCAGGAGGATGAAGGGGACAAAGCAAAGGAGCTAGCTCCTTTGGGACAGGATCAAGTGAGGAAGAGACATGGGAGGATCTAGCGGAGGCATTCTCCGGGCAGCCAGGAGAGGCACAGATGGAGCAGGTCATTGAGGTACAAGGCTTCCCAGGGAGGACGGCATTGGATGAGCCTGAAGGAGGGAAAGGATTACATTTGCTGAGAAAGATGAGGAAAAGGAGTGGGAGGACAATCCCCAAAGCACCATGCCTGTGTCAGCGGCATGTAGGATGGTTTGAAGAAGTGAGATGTTGGCCCCATATATGTTCATGACCAAAGAGTTCAACTCATAGCCACCCTTAGGTCAGGGCAGAACTGCCCCCGTGGTGTCTGAGACTGTATCTGAGAGTAGCCTCGTCTTTCTCCCTCAGAGCAGCTGGTGGCTTTGAACCGCTGACTCTTGGGCTGGCAGTCCATTACATAACCATTATGCTACCAGAGTTCCTTGCCAGTCCCAGAGGATCTAGCTGCGGTGATCAGATAACAGACCAACAATAATACATGTTCCCTGTGTTGCTAGAGGGCATGGCTGATGTTAGGCACTGTAGGAATGGAAGCCTGAAGAGACCCATCCCTTTCCTTAAACAGCTGTCCACCCAGTGAGGGAAAAATCACTTACATGCAAATCATGCCATAAAACTCAAGATTGTGGTCTTCAGTGTAGTTTGGGGATGTAGGTGGGATGTTTTTTGGGAAATGGTGAAAGTATCCTTTGGCCCCCCCCTCCACCCCCCACTGAAAAGGAGAGGGACAGTCCCAGGAGACCTTCTTGTCTTACCCCGAACCGACTTCATATGAGTTTGTAACAGGGTGGTGGGTGGGTGGGTAGGTTGAGGGCAAGATCTGATCCATGCCCTGAGTGTGAAGTTCTCCGAAGGAGTCTGTGGACAGGACTGGGTGCTGTACCTGGATAAAGCGTCTGTCTGAACACATGCTTAATCTTGGCTCCTGTGTTCTCAGATTTCCACCCCCCCGCTTTTTTTAGGGTAGTGGTAGGTGAAATCAAGGACAGTACAGGTAGCCCATGTTTCCAATGTCCAAATGACAGACAGGTCCTTCCCCCTCACGGCGGTGGAGTCCATGCTGACTCATGGTGGCCCTCTAGCCCAGGTAGAACTGTCCCTGTGCTTTGCCCAGACTCTGCCTCTTTCCCTGGGTAGAAAGCCCTGCCTTTCCCCTGCAGAGTGGCTGGTGCTTTCCAAGCACTGACCTTGCGAATGAGTCCGACATGTAACCACCACACCACCGGGGCTTCACATAGCCCCTATTTGCCCTGTAATTGTTCATCGGGTTACCCTCACCCTGAGAGAACAGACTCATCCTCTCACCCCAAACTCCCTACTGCCAGCCTCCCCACCCCCAACGAGACAATATGTACATTTTTGCCTTATGGAGTCCACCAAACCCGAGCCCAAACTCATGAGTCTGTAGGACAGGGCGGAACTGCCCGTGTGGAGTTAGAAGATTGTAAGGCTTCACAGGAGTAGACAGCCTTCTTTTTCTCCTGTGTAAAGGCCGGTGATTTCAAACTGCTAAACTTGCACTTAATAGCTCAATCCTTTGGTAAATCTACAAAGATGGTAACTGGATTAATCGTTTCTTAGGT